>NW_026472993.1:0-11069 GCF_026875155.1 Cherax quadricarinatus | reverse complement strand
TGTGTGCCGGGTTCCTCGTGACGTTCTCCTACTACTAAGTATAGCGTTGGTTGTGAGGGGTGTACAGGAACAAAGTATTGTTCACCATAGATTTTTTTGCAGTGTCCGGGATCCTCGTGCGTGTGTGTCTCCACTACTGAAGTTTTGGTTGGGGAAGGGGTACGGAAACTGACAGTATTTTTCACATAGATAGTTATGTGTTCCGGCCCTCGTGAGTGTGGTCCCCTACACTACTGTAATGTTGGTTTGAGGGTAGTACGGAAACGTCTTTATGTTCACCATCAATTTTTATTGTCCCGGGGGAACTCGTGACGTGAGGGTTCCTAACTACTAAAAGGTGTTGGTTGTGAAGGTAGTACAGGAACTGACAGTATTGTTCACCATCAGATAGTGTATGTGTCCGGGGATCTCGTGACGTGTTGTCCCCTATTTATGTATATGTTGGGGGCCCCGGGTTTGGCCCTGGGGGCTAAAGCTCCCGCTTCACACAAGGGGGCCCGGGTTCGATTCCCGGAGGGGAAAAAAATTTCGACACTTTTGCTTACACCTTTTGTTCTGTTCCCCTACAGAAAATGGTTCCTGGGTGTTGCGACTGGTGGGGCGCATCCTGGGGGAAAATTAAGGACCCAATGGAAGAAGTTAGATGTCCTTGAGACGCCTAACTTTCTTGGGTTACCCTGGGGGCTAACTCCCCGGGGTTTAAAAAATCCGAACGAAATCTTATCTTATCTTATCTTCTCTTGGTTGTGAAGGTAGTGCAGGAACTGACAGTATTGTTCACCATCAGATAGTGTATGTGTGCCGGGATCCTCGTGACGTGTGTGTCTCCTATTTACTAATGATAGTGTTGATTGTGAGGGTAGTACAGGAACTGACAGTATTGTTCACCATCAGATAGTGTATGTGTGCCGGGATCCTCGTGACGTGTGTGTGTCCTGCTACTACTGTATAGTGTTGGTTGTGAAGGTAGTACAGGAACTGACAGTATTGTTCACCATCAGATAGTGTATGTGTGCCGGGATCCACGTGACGTGTGTGTCTCCTACTACTACTGTATAGTGTTGGTTGTGAAGGTAGTACAGGAACTGACAGTATTGTTCACCATCAGATAATGTATGTGTGCCGGGATACTCGTGACGTGTGTGTCTCCTACTACTACTACTGTATAGTGTTGGTTGTGAAGGTAGTACAGGAAATTACAGTATTGTTCACCATCAGATAGTGTACGTGTGCCGGGATCCTCGTGACGCGTGTGTCTCCTACTAATACTGTATAATGTTGGTTGTGAAGGTAGTACAGGAACTGACAGTATTGTTCACTCTCAGATAGTGTATGTGTTCCGGGATCCTCGTGACGTGTGTGTCTCCTACTACTACTGAATAGTGTTGGTGTTACGCAGAAATGTGGGATAGCTGGGGGCTTGAGCCTTGTCTAAGGGAAAAGGGGTAAAAGTTACACACATCTCAAGCATAAACAGGCCCACCAGGGCTATCCCAGTCAAAACAGAAAGCGCTAAACCAGTATGTGTTACTTCAAGGGGTTGGTTAACAGAGGGTTAGGCAAAAAACCCAATTAGGAAAATAAATCTATTTAATCACCATAACATAAAAACCTTAATTCTACACGCCCAAATGAAGGTAACCACAGTGGCTGGAGGTTCAGCCCCATAACACTAGGCTTCGTCAGCGTCAGGGCCGTCATGGCACCACAAACCTCATTTCTTACTTCATCACTCATCCCACAGCACCCGACCATGTCAGTCCCTGGGTTAACATCAGGTAAGCCATATGAAAGCCTATGGCTTGAATTGGGAAATAAACAAAATGAGTGTATTATTGCAAACTTAACTTAAAATAACAGCATCTCCGACGCCAGCTTCTACCGCCATCATAACATCACGTGACCTCTCCCCCCACGCTTACTCTGCGTACCCAGTATCCTTGGAAAATAAATCACTAACTCCATTCTTTATAATTATAGTTAGAGTACTTTACAGTACCTCCAAAAGCACATTATGAATTATAAAATTATTCCTTACAACTACAATATTCATATTATTATGGCACACTTCCCCACTAATATGTACATACGATGTCATGCAGAACCCTGCATAACACCCCCACCTCCAACCATAGGTCTCACTCTGCTAGCGGGGTCCCAAACGGACACCGCTAGGCAAAAAGAAAAAAAAAAAAGAAAATAAGCCCACATTAAGGTCTGAGGCAACTGGCAAAATGTAACTGGGGAATGACCACCATACAACACGGTCTTTTGGTACTACAAATATGCAATATTTACAAACTGAGGTACTAGAGTGCAGACATATGAAACTCGTCAAACATAAAAGTGATCAAGTTCCATGTCCAACGAGCTCACAGTCACACTCTTAGACAGCTGTTTTGGGAAAAAAGGCACCATTACAACACAGCACTGGCCAGGCGCTGGCGTTGATGCATTTTAAACCTAAATTACATCAAGCAAACTTATAGACAAGCAAGTAACTTTGTACAAAAGTGCCCTGAGGAAATGCCGTTTTTTTGAAGTAACACCAAAGTTCAGTATGTTGCAAGGCGGGACCAAACTGTAGGTGCCACCAAAAAAACTTTTAAACAGCAAGTACATTTTCCGGGAGTTCAAAAAAAAGAAAAACATATTTTTACAGTTAAATTTACGGAGAAAACAACATCACATTATCACTCCCATCTCACAGCAATCTTTAGTAAACAAACGGGTTTCCCCCAGACACACCTCTGCAGAATCAGGAGAGCACAGGAGAGGGGAAAATCTCAGGCCCCAAAAAAACAACGGGTGGATAGGCACATAAATCTTGTTGGTGGGACTGCGGCCGTAAAACCCTGGAGTCATCACTGAAGACCCCGAAAAGGTGGACCTCCCGGGCCATCACCTACATGTCATTCCAAGGACCCTGGAGTCACCCCAGTGGTGATCCAAAAAGGAAAAATTGAAAAAGAGTCCTGGAGAACCAAAACACCTCGGATCAAAAGACATGCCCCAAAAACAGTGGAGGGCATCACCGCCGCCCCACATTCACTAAAACATTAGGCCCAACAGTCCCTATACCAACATAAAACAGAGGCGAGGCATTCCCAGCCAACACCTAAAAACCGTAGCATACCTTACCTAGGCATGGTCTTTGATGTGACTACCCCCTAAATACACACACACTAGGGAATCCTGATACCTCCAGCTCCAGCTCAACCTGCCCTTCTCCTTTGGGTGGCCCAGAGTTCCATCTACTCATCACCGCAAACCACTGCAAAAATAAGAATAAATAAGTGATCTATACACTACATTGTGCACTTTAAACACGAGAAAAGGGCCCCATCAGCAACCACATTCTCTGCTCCCTTCACATAACGAATCACCAGATAAGAGGTTGGAGAAACAAGGCCCACCTCGTAAGTCTCTGATTGTGGTTCCTCATTAAGTGAAGGAAACGTAAGGGATTATGGTCACTATACACGTTATAGGGTGAACTGAGGAGGAGCCCATAAACCTCAAAATGTTGCACTGTAACACTAAAGCAAGAGCCTCCTTTTTCTATGGTGGCATAGTGCTGCTGGTGTTTCTTAAGTTTTGCCAAAAAGTAGCTGACTGGCAACAATTGTCCCTCCACTTCTTGCAGTAGTACAGCCCCAACACCAGTATCACTGGCATCTACTTGTAGAGAAAATGGCAATGTGAAATTAGACTAGCCAGCACCGGAGCACTTGTAAGCAAAGCTTTTACATGTTCAAATGCCCTCTGACACTTCATATCCCACACAAATGTACACTTGGGCTAGTCAGGTCAGTGAGTGGAGAAATCACCTTGACAAATTTGGACAGAACTTTCTATAAAATGTTACCAGCCACAAAACGCAAAACCCTCCTTCCGGGTCTTTGGTACAGGAAAATTGGGTCTATAGCCTCCACCTTGGCATTCACTGGGGCCACCTTCCCCTGGCCAAAAAACATGCCCTAGAAAAGTTACCTGGGCTTGCCCGAAACACTCTTTGCCAAATTAACTGTGAGCTGAGCACCAGCGAGCCTAGAGAAAAGCTCTCGAAGCTGCCTTACATGCTCTGACCAACATTTCGCTAAAAATAACCAGGTCACAATATAACACCTCACGCCCTTTAGGCCACGTATAACCTCCTGCATTCTGCGTTGAAAACAGGAGGGTGCATTACGAAGCCCAAAGGGGAGAACTTTGTACTGAAAAAGCCCATCCGGCGTTACAAAAGCAGGGGATGTCACTGGCACGTGGGGTTAAAGGTATCTGGTATAACCCTTCAACAGGTCAAAACTTACTTACATATTTAGCTCCCCCCACTGCTTTCAATGACATCATCCATTCTGGGAAAGGGAGGAAAACAATCAGCCTTACTTATTAAATTAACCTTACGGTGTCGGTGCACATCCTCATGGTGCCTTTCTGGTTTGGGAACCATCAGACAGGGGGAATGCCCACTCACTCTCGCTTGGTATTATTAAATCATTGTCAAGTAAAAATTTCACCTCCTTCTCCATACTTTTTCTCTTTTGTGGGTTCATTCTGTAAGGGACCTGCCGAATTGGTTCAGCTTCCTTACATCTATATCAGGGGGCTTTAGCTTGCTTACACGAGGGATACCCCAAACAAATCCTCAAAATTCCAGAGAAGCTAAACCCATCTCAGCAACCCTTTCCTTACTAAGACCTAACAAAACATTGTGAAGGATCTTTTAACAATGCCCTGTTACAAAGGTGTACATCTGTGGCCCCCTGTGCATCAGGTCCACCCTTGGGTCCTACTATATTTACACATGCCACACCTCTTTGGTGGTACCTTTTCAGCCTGTTTATATGTACCACCCGTTCCAGACTTCCGTCGCCCAGGTGTGTGAATTCTTAATTTTGATCCGTGCCCTTTTCCACGACCTTGTACGGCCCACTGAACTTTGCTTTTAAGGCATTACCAGGCACCGGCTCCAATGCAGTACCTCCTCTCCTACTTCAAAGGTACGAGGAAACGGCCTTGCGGTCAAATTGTTTCTTCTTTCTTGGTTTGGCTGATGTGCAGGTTCGCACCCGCCAGATGCTTCATGTGAGCCAAACGGTCTCTGAAAGCGGGGAAAACCCTTTCCAAAGGGGGCAGCATCACAATCTTCACCAAGCCAGTAATCCTTCAAAATCATCAGTGGTCCCCTTACCTGGTGACCATAGATCAGTTCGAAAGGACTATAGCGTAATGAATCCTGAGTGCTGTCCCTCACGGGCAAATAAAGGGGGGGGATACCCTCATCCCAGTCCTTCTGGTATGGGCAAATTAACCCCGCAGCATAGTTTGAGAGACTGGTGAAACCGCTCCACAACTCCTTGACTCTCTGGGTGATGGGCAGTGGAGGTCGTCTTTTTTAAATATTAAACTCCCCCAAAACTGTGCGAAAATGTTTAGATGTAAAATTTGACCCCTGATCTTTTTGAATTTCCTTAGGGATCCCGACCTGCGTAAAAAATTTCACCAGTGCTCTCAAGACTACACGTGTGGTAATCTTACGTAGTGGAATGGCCTCCGGAATCTGGTAGAGGAAAAATAATAGTAAGTAAGTACTGGTTTCCCATCTTTGGGCCTGGGTTGCGGCCCCACACAATCCACCACCAGCTGCTAAAAGGTTCTCCGGCGGGCTGTTATAGGGTTAAGAGGGGCAGGTTTTATTCCTTGATTAGGTTTTCCTATTCTTTGGCAAACTGGGCATGATTCTACATTTCTTACCCACTGATTCCCATACCTGGGGCCAGTAAAAATGTTTAGAAATCTTCCCCATAGTCTTTTTAACACCTAAATGTCCTCCCATGGGAAAATCGTGGGCCCAAAAGCAAAACCTGATATCTAAATGGTTCCGGCACCCACCACTTGGTAGAGTGTCTGCCGTGCTCCCCATTAGATGTCGCATCCGACAAGGTCTTTCGCATTAAAATACCGTCCCGCAAAAAAAAAAAACAGTTAGTTTGTTGAGAGGCCTCTTCCTCGGTAACAGCAGATGACCGAATAGCTTGTAGGGTGTCGTTTACACCCCTGGGGCCCCGATCAGCTGCTCACGAGTAGGAGTCGCCCCCCCTATACCAGCTCCAAGACCCCCACTCAAACAGGGTCTTGCCGGGATGGTTCATCACTACCCCGAGCCACTGCAGGCTAGGCTCGAGGAATAGATTTCCCAAACCCAAATCATTCCCCCGGATCTAACGAGTCACAGCGAGAGACTGCCCTCTTCCTTTTGACATTTTCCTGGTTACTGCACACAACGGAAATAAAATCGGGCAATGTAGCCCTAGCTTTTTCCTCCCAACTCTGTGAGGGGGGTCCCTCCAAACCAGAGGTTCCTCACTTTCAAGACAAACCCATGACATTATTGCCTAAGAGTAGGTCAACCCCTGCACAAGGTATATTCCTCTGTGATACCTACAGCTAAGTAACCACACTGGTATGGAGACTCCACCCATAACCTGTGCACTGGAGTCTTGACGGGCATCCTGTAATTCCTTTGAGCAAAAGTCCAACCCAGTGTATGTGTCATCCGACACTGGCAGTATGCCCCTACGAAGCAAAATGTATGTGCTACCAGTGTCCCTCAAAGATAGAACACCCGTTACCCTACCTTCATTTTGGTGTAAGGCCACGGTGGACTTGTTGTAAAGACCTTCATCCGAGGGTCCAAACCTGTGAGGTACTGACATACCCGGAGGTGGGTGCTTCAATATTAGCTACCATGTGGGTACCTGGTGTATCTACCTTAGAAACTCCAGCAAGCGCCCGATCTCTACGCATCTTCTTGCAATACGGCTGCAGATGGGGGCCTGTTTATGACAATAAGTACAGTAATATGGTTTAAAGGCCCCCTGCCCATCTGACCTAGGTTGGATCCTTGGTTCTGGGGAACTGGGCTCGTCCCACCTGTTCCTTGTAGTCCCGGACCTGTGACAGCTGACTTAAAAGCTCCTCGAGTGGGTACTGGAAAATTAGGGTTATTAAAACCCTTGTGGTTATTAGGCTGATAAATGGGTGGCTTAAACTTCTGGGAAAATTTTTTATTCCTATTTGTGGGTGGAGAAAACTTACCATTATTAGTATGTAGGGTGTGGAAACTGCTACCAAATTTTTGGTTAGCTAAAAACTGTCACCCGCTCTAAAGCATTATTAAAATCATCAAGATCCTTCTCCCCAAGATATGCCTTAAGGTCAGGAGGAACATTTCTCAAAAGATCCTCTAACAAAAATTTAAAGGTTTAAATTTCACCTTCATAATTGCCTACCACCCCCTTTGAGCGACACCACCTATTTAGAAGTGACATCTTCTCCTTACCCTATTCCACCAAAGACTGCCCTGACTGAAACTTTTGTCCTCTGAATTTTTTGCCTGTACCTTTCCGGCAACATTTGATAAGCAGTAAAACTACCTCTTTTTAGCTTATGATAATCAGAAAAGGCAGATCCTTCTAAAGAACTAATAGCCTGTAACCCTTACCACTAATTGGGTTTTTGCTAATGTCGCCCATTCCTTTTCCGGCCAACCTTGGGATTTGGCCGTACTTTCAAATAACAGAAAAAACTGGTCTGGGTCTTTCTCTAGAATTTGGGCACAAATTTATGGCTTTATCCAAATGAAAAACATCTACCCTTGTGTCTGTGTCTGGGTGAGAAGCAAGCTGCCTCTCTTTTGCTCTTTCTTGAGCCCTAAACTCCTCTAAGGCTCTCTGTTCCTTGGATCTTTGTACGCTCAATTCTTAACCGTTCCTTTTCTTTTGCCCCTAGGGTTAATTTCATTTGTAAATTACTACTTTTCCCTTTTCCAGGTTCCCTATCATGGGGATTGATTCAATGTCACCCTTTCCCAAAAGCATGTCACCCACAGAATTTTCACCAGTGTCAGCCATTTTGGGAAATAATAGCACCAAATCTTACCCACAGCCAAGAACTTACTGATATTAAATAATAAAAACACACAGCAAGGACATATACTGAAAGTAGGATTTCACAAAAGGGGTTGTCATGTGACTCCCTCAAATTAAACAGGGTTGCACACAAAAAGAAAATCCTGGCAGAAAAAAAAATAAGAGCTACTGCACCTGCAAAGGTAAATTATTTCCCCGAAATTTAGGTAAGCATATCCCCCTAAAAGCAGCAAGATTGTACCTGCAAGGGTAAATTATGCACAAAAATTTAAGTATTAATAACACCCTAAAAATAACAATATGGCACAGAAAGGTAAATGATTTATAGAGTATTAATTAATAATAACACCCTAAAACCAGCAATATTATACAGAAAGGTAAATTATTTCACAGGGTATTAATTAATAATAACACCCCAAAAACTAGCAATGTTGCACACAAAAATAAATTATTCACAGGGTATTAATTAATAATAACACCCCAAAAACTAGCAATGTTGCACACAAAAATAAATTTTTCACAGGGTATTAATAATAACACCCTAAAAACTAGCAATATTGCAAACAAAGGTAAATTTTTATTTTAGTGTGAGTGTTAGAGTGAATGCTTCCCCTGACCAACCCAGTAAAGAATGATTATTGACTTTCCAGGTTGCAAACTTGAATTACCACAAAAATTTGATAATTCTCCCATATACAGGCCCCCATGTTACGCAGAAATGTGGGGATAGCTGGGGGCTTGAGCCTTTTCTAAGGGCAAAGGTAAAAGTTACACACATCTCAAGCATAAAAAAGGCCCCCCAGGGCTATCCCAGTCAAAACAGAAAGCGCTAAACCAGTATGTGGGGTTTCTTCAAGGGGTTGGTTACAGAGGGTTAGCAAAAATCCCAATTAGGAAAATATATCTATTTAATCACCATAACATAAAAACCTTAATTCTACACGCCCAAATGAAGGTACACACAGCTGGCTGGAGGTTCAGCCACCATAACACTAGGCTTCGTCAGCGTCAGGCCGTCATGGCACCACAAACCTCATTTCTTACTTCATCACTCATCCCACAGCACCCTGACCATGTCAGTGCCTGGGTTAACATACAGGTAAGCCATATGAAAGCCTATGGCTTGAATTGGATAAACAAAATGAGTGTATTATTGCAAACTTAACTTAAAATATACAGCATCTCCGACGCCAGCTTCTACCGCCATCATAACATCACGTGACCTCTCCCCCCACGCTTACTCTGCGTACCCAGTATCCTTGGAAAATAAATCACTAACTCCATTCTTTATAATTATAGTTAGAAGTACTTTACAGTACCTCCAAAAGCACATTTTTGAATTATAAAATTTATTCCTTACAACTACCCAAAATTCATATTATTATGGCACACTTCCCCACTAATATGTACATACGATGTCATGCAGAACCCTGCATAACAGTTGGTTCTGAGGGTAGTACAGGAACTGACAGTATTGTTCACCATCGGATAGTGTATGTGTGCCGGGATCCTCGTGACGTGAAGGTCTCCTACTACTCCTGTATAATGTTGGTTGTGAAGGTAGAACAGGAACTGATAGTATTGTTCACCATCAGATAGTGTGTGCGTGCCGGGATCTTCGTGACGTGTGTGTCTCCTACTACTACTGTATAGTGTTGGTTGTGAAGGTAGTACAGGAACTGACAGTATTGTTCACCATCAGATAGTGTATGTGTGCCGGGATCCTCGTGACGTGTGTGTCTCCTACTACTACTGTATAGTGTTGGTTGTGAAGGTAGTACAGGAAATTACAGTATTGTTCACCATCAGATAGTGTGTGTGTGCCGGGATCCTCGTGACGTGTGTGTCTCCTACTACTGCTGTATAGTGTTGGTTGTGAAGGTAGTACAGGAACTGACAGTATTGTTCACCATCAGATAGTATGTGTGCCGGGATCCTCGTGACGTGTGTCTCCTACTACTACTGCAAAGTGTTGGTTGTGAAGGTAGCACAGGAACTGACAGTGTTGTTCACCATCAGATAGTGTATGTGTGCCGGGATCCTCGTGACGTGTGTGTCTCCTACTACTACTGTATAGTGGTGGTTGTGAAGGTAGTACAGGAACTGACAGTATTGTTCACCATCAGATAGTGTAGTGTGCAGGGATCCTCGTTACATGTGTCTCCTACTACTACTGTATAGTGTTGGTTGTGAGGGTAGTACAGGAACTGACAGTATTGTTCACCATCAGATAGTGTATGTGTGACGGGATCCTCGTGATATGTGTGTCTCCTACTACTACTGTATAGTGTTGGTTGTGAAGGTAGTACAGGAACTGACAGTATTGTTCACCATCAGATAGTGTATGTGTACCGGGATCCACGTGACGTGTGTGTCTCCTACTACTACTGTATAGTGTTGGTTGTGAAGGTAGTGCAGGAACTGACAGTATTGTTCACCATCAGATAGTGTATGTGTGCCGGGATCCTGGTGAGGGGGTGTCTCCTACTAGTACTGTATAGTGTTGCTTTTGAGGGTAGTGCAGGAACTGACAGTATTGTTCATCATCAGATAGTGTATGTGTGCCGGGATCCACGTGACGTGTGTGTCTGCCACTACTACTGTATAGTGTTGGTTGTGAAGGTTGTACAGGAACTAACAGTATTGTTCACCATCAGATAGTGTATGTGTACTGGGATCCTCGTGACGTGTGTCTCCTACTACTACTGTATAGTGTTGGTTGTGAAGGTAGTACAGGAACTGACAGTATTGTTCACCATCAGATAGTGTATGTGTGCCGGGATCCACGTGACGTGTGTGTCTCCTACTACTACTGTATAGTGTTGGTTGTGAAGGTAGTACAGGAACTGACAGTATTGTTCACCATCAGATAGTGTATGTGTGCCGGGATCCTCGTGACGTGTGTGTCTCCTACTACTACTGTATAGTGTTGGTTGTGAAGGTAGTACAGGAACTGACAGTATTGTTCACCATCAGATAGTGTATGTGTGCCGGGATCCTCGTGACGTGTGTGTCTCCTACTTCTACTGTATAGTGTTGGTTGTGAAGGTAGTACAGGAACTGACAGTATTGTTCACCATCAGATAGTGTATGTGTGCCGGGATCCTTGACGGGGTTTTCTCCTACTTAGTATAT
>NW_026472992.1:0-11041 GCF_026875155.1 Cherax quadricarinatus | reverse complement strand
CAAAGTCCTTTGGTAACTGAGGAGGGGGCCATCCAGTCTACACAGCCAGATCTGAGACTGAACCTCTGCAAAGTGTGCAAGAACCCCACCTCACTGCAAAGGATTCTGGTGATACCAGAATGCCATCACACACACCAGCTGTGGAGGAGCTAGCCATCCCTGCTAGCACATATGGAACTACTGGTCTGCCTACAGATACTATGGCTACACCTGAATATGGGGATGAGTTTGTCATTTCTCCCAATACACACAACTACAACAGTCAGACGGACACCACACAGGTAACCTCCCTGGAAATTGGAGATGAGTCAGATGCACAGGACCTACCTGCAATGAATGATGAAACAGAGAACACTAATGTAACCATGGTACCTGTTAAGGTGATAGGTGTTATTTGGATTTTAGTAAAGCCTTCGACAGAGTACCTCACAAGAGACTCTTAAGAAAAGTGGCAGCTCATGGTATAGGAGGTAAAGTTCTAGCATGGATTGAGGCATGGCTTACCAATAGAAAGCAGAGAGTTACCATTAATGGAGTGAAATCTGAATGGGGATTAGTCACTAGTGGCGTTCCACAAGGATCAGTTTTAGGCCCTCTCTTGTTCATAATTTACATTAATGACCTTGATGAAGGGATTACTAGTGACATGAGTAAGTTTGCTGATGATACAAAGATAGGCCGTATAATTCACTCTGAGGAGGGTATCAATGAACTCCAGGACGATTTGAACAAATTAATGTCTTGGTTGAGAAATGGCAGATGAAGTTTAATGTGGATAAGTGTAAGGTACTTGCCCTTGGTAATGAAAATAACCCTCGAAGCTATAATCTAGGTGAAGTAGAGCTTGGTCATCAGAATGTGAAAAGGACTTGGGAGTCATGGTAAGCAGAAATCTAAAGCAAGACAGCAGTGCTCAGTGTGCGCAACAAGGCCAACAGATTACTTGGATTTATCTCAAGAAGTATAAGTAACAGAAGTCCAAAAAGTTATTTTACAGCTCTATACATCACTAGTGAGGCCTCATTTAGATTATGCTGCTCAGTTTTGGTCCCCTTACTACAGGATGGACATAGACTCATTAGAGAACATACAGAGAAGAATGACTAAAATGATTTACTGTGTAAGGAACCTCCCGTATGAAGATAGACTTAAAGCCTTAAATCTCCACTCTCTGGAGAGGCGTAGAATGAGGGGAGATATTCATTGAAGTGTTATAAGTGGATGACGGGCATAAACAAGGGAGACATTAATAAAGTACTGAGGGTGTCGAACCAGGTAAGAACCAGGAATAATGGATTTAAGTTGGATAAATTTAGATTTAGAAAGGACATAGGTAAGTACTGGTTTTCTAACAGAGTTGTAGACGCGTGGAACAGTCTTCCCAGTGGGGTGATAGAGGCTAGGACCTTGGGTAGCTTTAAGAAGAGACTGGACAAATATATGAGTGGGAGGGGCTGGGTTTGATTGGTGTTGGGGGTGCTGGAGTTGTTTCTTGAGTAGCTCTAGGTAGTTGTCGTTTTGATAAGGACCTGCCTCGTATGGGCCAGTAGGCCTTCTGCAGTGTTCCTACATTCTTATGTTCTTATGTTCTTAAAGAAAGCACTAACCCAGAAGTGCCATCCTCCGGAGAGGCATTGGATTCGCCTAAATTCCTTATTTTAACAACTTTCCAGAAAAAAATTGAGCTTCTTAAAACAGCCCCTGAAAGAAAAAAAAATTTTATGTAATCGGGGATGATGCTCTTGAGCATGGTGTGATTTTCAAAAGTGCGCAATCCCCTTTCGCTTCCAGCAATTTGTGAGAAAAAAAGCCAAACTTTGGGCCTTAAAAAAATTGCCTTTTCACGGGCTGCCAAAATCCCTTTTAAAAGGGCCTTTTTTTAAAAAAAAGGGTCCTGAAGAAAAAGACGTAAAAAAATAGCTTTTTGTTTTTAAGGGTTTGAAACACTGTAGTAAAGCATAATTTTTTTACCATTTTGAGAAGAAAATTTTTAAAAAATCACTAAAAGGTACTTTTAAAAAATTTTTTTCCAGGGGAAAATTGCTTCCATCGGGGAAGGGGTTTGCCTAAACTTACATCATTTTAGGAAACCCAAGATATTGATGTCATCTTTTTTGGGGAATGTAGATTGAAAAAGGAGCACCTCCCCCAAAAACTTCCCTGGATATGAGTTAAAACCCTTTAAGGTTAAACCCAAACTGTTTTTGGATGTATGTCAGAAAAAACTTCCCAAATTCACCCCTTTTTCCTTGCAGAGGGGTTTAAAACATGCAGAAATTTCTTTGGTGTAAAAAGTATATGCAGGCGATTTTTCCTTTAAACTTTTTTAATCTCTATGCCCCGGGCGAACCGTTTCGCCTGATGCTTTCCCCAAGTTCGCACCCAATAGTGAACCAAACCATCATTCTTGGAGTTTTTAAAGGGCCAGACATAAAGAAATTTGGGGGGGGTTCTATAACAAACACCAATGGAAAAAAACTAGTGAGATTTTTAAATGAGCAGGGATAAGTTCGAATTGTGGGGCACAAAGGGGCCTACTCACATATATGGGGGCCCCTATTGATCTGTGTTTTGGTTTTAAAATCCCATAAACAAATGATGACTCTGTCATAGTTGATGATTTCTATCTGATCATTTCCCCCAAGACTAACAACTGTAAATCTTGATCACTTTCTCCAGCAATCAAGGAGCTAAAAAACAGAAGGGGGGAAAACTTTTCTCAAACCAGAACACAGAAAAAATTTATTAACCATTGGATAATTGGTTTAAGGGAAAAAAAGAGCCCCTTGGCACACAAAAATTTAAAGATGATTTAAAATTCCCCTTTTTGAGAGTGTTTTCACAGATTTAAGTGGGCAGGAATAGGGGAAAAAAAAACCTCCACTATAAATAAAATAAAAAAACCCAAAGTAAATTTTAAAAAATGATCCACAGCTCGCAATCTAAAAAACATGCAGCTAGGAGGTTTGGGAAAAAACATACCCTTTAATGTAGAAAACCCCCGGGCCCGCTCAGAAAAGTTCCCCAAATGCCCCTAACAAAAGCAAGGAATAGAAAGGAAGAACTTAGGCAAAAAGGAATGGGAAAAAAGTTTGTTAGTGGATTAAAAAGGTCCACCCCTTTGGGTTTGGCTTGGAAAGGTATAAATAAAAAAACCAAAGGAAAAAAAACTGGCAATGTTGCTTTCCCTTTCCTCTTGAAAAAACAAATGACCTCATAAAAAGATGGGCCAAAAAATCCAAGGGATTGGAAAACCTTCCCCTTTTTATTGGGAAAAAAATTTGAGAGTACTTTGAAAAAATGTTTAAACTGATTAAAATTTTTTGAGCAAAATATTGTGAGAGTGATTGCCTCTTTTCGAGTTGAATTAGATAATGCATTAAACCCAAAAGGGCGATCAATGCCCTGGAGAGGATGGTTTAACCTATGATATTCTCAGAAAAATCTAAGGGCCCCGGGCCCGATAAACCCCTTTTTTTTGGGACGTATAATCTCGTTTTCATTGAGGGCGTTCTTCCTACTTCCTGGGCCAAAAGGGCCCCATTGTGGGGCCCAACCCCAAGCCCCAACAGCCTGATTTCATTTAGGGGGGGCCCATCCCTTAATAGTTGTCTTTGTAAAAATTTTGAAAAAAATGGTGTTAACAGACTGTACTATAAGAATCAGGATCAAAATTTCCCCCCACCCCTATGGGTTCATGAAAGGTAAAATGTGGAGAAAAGTATTTCCCCCTTTCTCACTGCACACACTTCCCAGTTTTTCCCCTTTTCTTTATCTTAAAAACTTTCATTGATTTGCAAAAAGAACCGATTTTATACATGAACTAGCCAAAAAAGAAATTGGTGGTTTGTTACTCTGGGTGGATAATAGGATCCTGTCCAAAAAAAGGGGATCCTCTGTCCTTTACCAAGGCTTTAGGGAATTTTTATTCAAAAAAATGTTTTAGGTCCCCGCAGGGAGGAGTTTTGTCCTGCTATTTAATTTCTGATAAGCTCCCAAAATGCTTACCTGCCTCCCCTAAACAATGCTATAAGAAACTGATGTATCATGATTAAGTAAGTAAGTAAGTAGTAAATTTATTCAGGTATACACATTACAGTTACATAGTTTTATCTTTTACATGAAAGCATTGTGTAGGAACCGGGTTAACCCAAAAAGTCAGACAGAGTGATTATTTCCATTGGGGCCCTTTTTTCCTTATTATTATAATTAAAGGTTTTTATTTTCTTTTATTTATAATGAAGTAACTTTTTTTATCATACTAAAAAGATTTATTTACTACACGAGGGTCATTAAGATTCTACAATACGAGGGTATTAAGACATCTATACCCGAGGGTCATTAGACTATCTAAAATACGAGGGTCATTACTGGGGATAAGGAAAAAATTTAAGTATTTTAGCAAAAAATGAAAATCATTCCCCCCCTTTCTGTTGTTTCTCATCACACTTTTTGGACTCTTCTTAAATGGTTCAGCTGGGGAGGGCTTTGCAGTGCGGGTAGTCTGTTCCATTCTTTATTGCTGTGCAATAAAAGGTGTTTGAAGCGGGGCCACTGATGTGGGTTATACAAATTTGGGCTCTCCCCCCCTATTTACATGATTGTTTTGGGTTTCCCCAACCTTGCAAAATTGAAGCAAGATATTGGGGCCCTGTTCGTGAGCTTTTTTAAAACTGTTTTGCTTCAGTTGTTTTACTTGTTTTCAACATTCGATACCCAACTACTGAAAATTCATCCGGGCCCTAATGTTCTCGGTCCCACCCCCAGGATGAATTTACGATTTTGTTTGATTTGATTTGCAGTTATCTTTCGTTTTTTGTAAGGCAGAGTACCAAGAAGAGCAAGCTAATCCTTTTGGATTGTATAAGGGTGGGACATAGGGCCCTTTTCGGCCTCAGTGGTAGACACTTGTTTGTCTATCGGAACTTCAGCCTGGCATTCGCTTTCTTTACTACACTGTTCCCTATAAATTCCCCTGACATGCGGGGTAAAAAGGGGATTCCAGAATTTAACTGATGAAACAAAGTGATGGATCCCCATTACACTGAACATTAAAATTATTTACCCTTCTCAGTTTAGTTCTTTCCCAAAAGAATGGTTCTTTTTTCCCTGGTGTAATGATAGTTTGTTTTCTACTAACCTTTTGCTGCGGACTCCAGTTCCGTTTTTAAAACTTGCAATATTTTTTGGGGTCTTTACCTGTCATAACAGAGCACTGTCATTGCATACAGTAGGATTTTGCCTTGAACTGTAGGCATATCATTGACATAACATAAGAATAGAAAGGGGGACCCAAAATATCCCTTGGGGAATCCACATGTTATGGCAGGGGTTTGATTCTGTTTTGTTGATTTTGATATTTGTCCCCGTTGCAAGGTAGGATTAAACCAGTCTACAGAACCTATACGATAGCTGAAGTTTATTACTAATATATTGTGGTTGACAGTATCAAAGGGCCTTTTGCAGGTTAAGGTTACCATACCTAGATTTCCCCTTTTGACATTTCGTTTGGGAAATCCATCAATTAATAAGGGGGGTATCGGTTGAGTGGATTTTCTAAAGCCCGATTGATAGCTATGGAGAAGGCTATTGTCATTAAGGTATTAACTATTTGGGAAAATACACCGCCCTCTCCAGAATTTTAGATATTATACTGAGTTTTTAACGGTCTTAGTTGCTTACATCGACCCTTTTTTTTTCTTGAAGATAGGAGTAACTCTGGCCCCCCTTGAACCCCCCCGGTACAGTTTGTGGTGATTGATAGATTTATTTGTGAGCAAAAAGGGGTTGACAGTTTAGAAGCACCATTTTTAGGAACTTAGACGGGATGCTATCAGGGCCCGTGCTTTGTTGGGTTTAACCCGCTTGTTCTTTTTGAATGAAAGTATGAGATACACTTCTGTTGAAACTTTTGGGGTACCCCTTTTTGGTATGTATGTTTGAAACTTATCAGAGTCTGTGTTAAAGGTATTGAGCAGCTGGTAGTTACTTTTAGTGTTTTATGCAAAAGATGTGTATAGGAAAATTTAAAACAATTTGCCCTTAGATGTTTCAGGCATACCCCATTATCGATAGTGAAATACTTGTTGACCCATTTGGTTATGGTATACCCCAACTGTTTTAGTTGTTGCCCGGGTTTTGGGGGTTATGCTTAATTTTTCAATTTTTGGGCAATAGTGCTTTTCCTTTTCTCCTTTTATAAGCCTCGTACTCTGTTCCCCCCCTTTGGAATTATTTAGTGCTGCAAAATCCGTCTGTTTGCTTTAAATCTTTTTAGCAGTGGGCTTGAATTTCATATTTTCTAATATCTCAGTAGTCATCCAGGGTTCAGTTCTTTGTTTAATCCAACCTTTTAATGTGCAATATTATTAAGAATGGTAGTGAAAATTTTTTTGAATTTTTCCCAGGCATCGTTTTGTCCGTCAAATTGTTTTCTCTGTCCAGTCACAATTTTGTGCCATTTTCCAGTGTTTCTTTACTGTAGTTTCTAGTTGACCTATTTTTTTTTTTCCTGTGTAGGTATCCCATCCCTAGGATTTTCCTGGCAGTAATGATGAAATGATACTAAGACCTGTGGTTTAAGACGCCTGCTGATAAGTTCTCAGCGCGGTTGCAAATATGTGGTCAAATTTGGGTGGCTGAGAACTGTGGATCCGGGTTGGTTTATTAATTTGTTGGGTGTAGCTATTTAATCCCAGAATTTTCTTATACCTTTTGCTAGCCCGTTATTTTGTTGCTGAAAACAGAATTGAAATCGCCGTTTTATTGTTTCGCAATTGTTTCAACTCCGGACAAGACTCTGGAAAAGTCTTTAAAAACTGGCCTGGGTAGGAGGGCGGTAATAGTTCTCTAATTGGGTTTGTCTTGGAAGCGCACTTCAAACCATAGAAACTCCCCTTTATTGTTATTTAAAACAGGTCTTGGGGTTGTAAGCTAAAATCATTTCTAATGTAGGCACATACTCCCCGCCCTTTTGTTCCTATCAAACGTTTTTTTATTGTAACCCTTTTATTTTGACCTCGTCGTCAGTCACCGTATCATCAAACCAGATTAGAGATGGTTTTTTAACTGCCGCCCTAATTTTGTTAGCTGAAAACCTAAACTCTGCCCAAATTTTGGAAAAAGTGATCTTGCTTGAAATGAATAAAGTGAAGGCCCGTTTTCATTAAAAAAATATAATCATCATATTGGGAATGGGGCATTTTTTATTTAAAAATTTGGTAAATCAATGTTCCTGCTAAAGGGTAACTTGCCAAAGTGCATTTGTTACACACAAAAGAAATTTGGGCCCGTTGCTAAATTTACTCACCCCTTTCATGCCCATACAACGGGCTAAGAGTGAATACTTCTTAATGAAGTTCAAGAAATTTTGTAATCGACTAGTTTTAAATTTTCTCTAAAACAAAATTTTTTAACAAGCAAAGCATCCCCCACCCATCTATTTCGGGGAAACATTGCTACTTTAAAACTTACGATATCTTGGTGTAGTGTCCCCTTTTAAACAAAATCCACATACCAAAATAAACAAGAAATTTTTAAAGTTTTGGCTAAAATTTCAAAGCTTTGTGGTTTTAAAATCCCCCATGTGAATTAATTTAAAAAATGTAAAAAAAATTATTTTTTAATTATTATGCTGTATTTAAAATATTATAAAAATTCCCCTTTTTTTTTGGGGGGCCCTTGGGTTAATCAAATTTTGAAGCTTAGGATTATTCTTGGCTGCCCCAGATCTACAAAAGTTCTTAAACATGAGGAAGGAGTTTGGTTTTTTAGTATCAGTGTAGGTTTGTTGAAATTAACACTGTACCGGTATTAGAAATTTTGAGAAAACGAACCGACCGTCACAGTGAAAAATTTTCAAGTGTCTAGAGGTAAATACACACAGATCTAAATGGATTGTGAAAAAGTGCAATTGATTAAAATTTTATTAACCTGCATGAACGTTCACTGTAGGCCAAGAGCATTTCACCCCTCATGGAAGATGTGTTATTTAAAATCACATACTACAAGTCCCCCCCAAGAAGTCATTGCTAGTAATCCCTTCCCTTAAATCTCTTTTTAGAGCAATGTCAAAAAAGAAAAATTTTACCTAGTGGTAGTAACAGTTTTTCACAAGTTATATACACTGATGGATCTAAACAGGGTTTTGGGAGGGCTGCATTGCTCTTGTTGAGAACGATAAAAAATTTTTTTGGTTTGGCATAAAAATTAACAATGGGCGTTTACACTGCAAAAAATAAATTTTTTGCAATCCTAATGGGTAAAGCTAACCCGACACTGAGCTTGACTCTTCATCATTATGATTCTTGTATCATTGAAGGCTCTTGGCTCTATAATGACTCCAACAACTTGCTCATTGGGGAAAGCCAGGTATAGTACTAAAAAATTTAGGGAAAAAGGAATTAATGTACAAATTTGCTATGGATCCATCACACATTGGATTACTCCTTCATGTTTAAGTTGATATGTTAGCCAAAAAGAGTACCCAGAAGGAGAATGTAGAATATAACTTTGGTATAACTGTGTCTAGCATTAGGAATAATATTAGGAGAGAAGTAAATAATGAAAATGATTGTTATAGGAATGCAGTTAGAAGCCTGAGTAGATCTATAACCCACTATGATAACATGAACGTAGATAAGTATGTTTATGGAGCAACTTGCAATGTGAACAGACTGACTGATGTTGTAGTGGCCAGGCTTAGGCTTGGTTACAAGTACTTCTGGCAGTTTGGGAGACACACAGATGATGATCAAACTAAATGTAAATTATGTGATCAGGCATATGGTCACTCTCTTGAACACTATGTGCTTTACTTTCAAATGCATATAAAAGCCTAATAACATGTTTCCACTATCATATATTGAGTGAGCAAGTATTATGTACTGTACATAATTGTATGTGATATGCAGTGGTACCCTGAGTTTCGTACAGCTCCCAACTTTAACAGTTATGTAAGTGTATTATTGTAAGTGCTTTGTAAGTGTATTTTTGGGATCTGAAACGGACTAATCTAATTTACATTATTCCTTATGGGAAAAAATTCTTTCGGTAATGGCACTTGAACAGCCTTCTGGAACGAATTATGCCCTGTATCTTTGTACGACTGGCAGTGCAGTAGGTTTGTTTACACCAGAGTCATACTGTATATTCATTGTACTTGTAGTGAGCTGCACAAGAAGTCCTAGTTAATAGTCTGTGTCAAGGTCTTAAGTAACATGTAAGCTTTATGATTAATTACCTGAAATGCACTGCAGAATTAGTGAGTTATTGTGTACAGTGCATAAACAGTACACACATTACTTACATAAAAATATTTTAGTACTCAGCTTCTAGTGAGTGGTGTGTGTTCCAGCAAGCGTGCTTGAGTGTGTTAGATAGGAGTGAATGGAGACGAATGGTATTTGGGACCTGATGAGCTGTTGGAGTGTGAGCAGGGTAATATTTAGTGAAGGGGTTCAAGGAAACCGGTTATTGTTATATGGCTGGACTTGAGTCCTGGAAATGGGAAGTACAATGCCTGCACTTTAAAGGAGGGGTTTGGGATATTAGCAGTTTGGAGGGATATGTTGTGTATCTTTATACGTATATGCTTCTAAACTATTGCATTCTGAGCACCTCTGCAAAAACAGTGATTATATGTGAGTGAGGTGAAAGTGTTGAATGATGATGAAAGTATTTTCTTTTTAGGGATTTTCTTTCTTTTTTGGGTAACTCTGCCTCGGGAGATGGCTAACTTGTTGAAAATATATAAATACAGTGGACCCTCAACCAGCGATATTAATCCGTTCCTGAGAGCTCATCGTTAGTCAAAATTATCGTTAGTCAAGTTAATTTTCCCCATAAGAAATAATGGAAATCAAATTAATCCATGAAAGACCCCCAAAATTTTGGGGTCTTATT
The DNA here is from genome assembly GCF_026875155.1 of Cherax quadricarinatus. Classification (NCBI taxonomy): domain Eukaryota; kingdom Metazoa; phylum Arthropoda; class Malacostraca; order Decapoda; family Parastacidae; genus Cherax; species Cherax quadricarinatus. Next base: position 1,138 of record NW_026472992.1, on the reverse strand, counting down.
GAAATTGGGTGATTGATGGGATGGGAGGAGGGGGAGAGGTGTTGTGTTTAGAGGGGGAACCCCCTTCCATTAGCACTTGGGCGAAGTCTTTTTTGAGGTTAATTCCCTTGTTTTTTTAATCCCAAGGGGGACCAGCTTCAGAGCACTGGACTTCTGTCGCAAACATTTGTCCTGATACTGTACCTCTCGTTCCTTTATGACTTTCCTAAAGGGTTCACAACATTGTCAGGTACAGGTTTGCCAAACGGTTGCGAGCTGTGTCAGGGTATTTTCATCAAAAAAAGGTTTGCATTCAAGCCCTTTGCCCCACATTTCCTTTTTTAGAAAATAGGGAACTTCTTCAATTTTTCTCTCCCCTCCCGAAGCAGTTTTCCCCAGGGCTGCCCTCTTGCTGCCAAGATGATCTAGCGCTCATCAGTGGTTAGTTTTCCTGTCCTCCACCACCCAACTCTTACATCCTCCCCATAACCCCCAACCCCCAAAGGACTTCCCCAATGCCACAAAGGGTTCCCAACTGGCATGGGTTTTTCCCGGGTTAGCCTCAAAACCCCTTTAAAAAACCCCTTTTGTTAACTTCTGGACAGTTTTTTCCCGCGAGTTCAATGTCCCCCTTAGTCCTTCTCCCCAAGCCTTTCCTATAAAGTTTACACAAATTTAGGATGGTAAAAAAGTTTTCCAAAACTCCTTAGAGTCAGTTGAGTTTCTGAGGTCACTACAAAGCACCTTTCAAAAAAAGCTTTGTGTACAGTTTTTGGAAGGGAAATAACCCGCTGGTCCATGGGCCGCGGGAGGGAGTGGTTTAGGAGGCAAAAAAATTTACCTTAATGAAGTATGCCCTAGAAGTCCTCTGCCACTTGTAGGATGACCAGGGGCTTGTCAATACCAGGAGGCACTTAAGGGTTTTTTTTTTCAATCAGGTAATTTTTTCCCGTGGGGGCAAAAAGCATGGTGTAAAACCGTCATAGAAAAAGTCCCTGTGACCCATGCCTTACTGTTTGCCCCCCCACACACACACAAATTAGCCTTGGGACATTGTTTTTCCTGAAAAACCCGGGGGGTTTCAGAGTATAACCCCAAAAAGGCTTACTTTGCAAACCCATGCATTAGCAACATCAACAGAGTAAGCCTGTCTTTCATA
>NW_026472991.1:0-10882 GCF_026875155.1 Cherax quadricarinatus | reverse complement strand
CGGAGTCTTTGGTACTTGGCGAGGTCAGAGTGGACACCTGTGACCAGCGGGGTCCCACAGGGGTCAGTCCTAGGACCAGTGTTGTTTCTGGTATTTGTGAACGACATGACGGAAGGAATAGACTCGAGGTGTCCCATGTTTGCAGATGACGTGAAGTTGATGAGAAGAATTCATTCGATCGAAGACCAGGCAAAACTACAAAGGGATCTGGACAGGTTGCAGACCTGGTCCAGCAATTGGCTCCTGGAGTTCAACTCCACCAAGTGCAAAGTCATGAAGATTGGGGATGGGCAAAGAAGAACAGCAGACGGAGTACACTCTAGGATGCCAGAGACTACAAACCTCACTCAAGGAAAAAGATCTTGGGGTGAGTATAACACCAGGCACATCTCCTGAAGCACACATCAACCAAATAACTGCTGCAGCATATGGGCGCCTAGCAAACCTCAGAACAGCATTCCGACATCTTAATAAGGAATCGTTCAGGACTCTGTACACCGTGTACGTTAGGCCCATATTGGAGTATGCGGCACCAGTTTGGAACCCACACCTAGCCAAGCACGTAAAGAAACTAGAGAAAGTGCAAAGGTTTGCAACGAGACTAGTCCCAGAGTTAAGAGGTATGTCCTACGAGGAGAGGTTAAGGGAAACCAACCTGATGACACTGGAGGACAGGAGAGATAGGGGGGACATGATAACGACATACAAAATACTGAGAGGAATTGACAAGGTGGACAAAGACAGGATGTTCCAGAGATGGGACACAGCAACAAGGGAACACAGTTGGAAGTTGAAGACACAGATGAATCACAGGGATGTTAGGAAGTATTTCTTCAGCCACAGAGCAGTCAGGAAGTGGAATAGTTTGGGAAGCGATGTAGTGGAGGCAGGATCCATACATAGCTTTAAGCAGAGGTATGATAAAGCTCACGGCTCAGGGAGAGTGACCTAGTAGCGACCAGTGAAGAGGCGGGGCCAGGAGCTTGGACTCGTCCCCTGCAACCTCAACTTGGTGAGTACAACTAGGTGAATACACACACACACACACACACACACACACCACACACACACCCACACACCGTCAGACTCTCCGCACCTCACAAACATATAACTCTCTCCAACAAATATATACTGTCAGATACGATCGCTTAACAGCGGCATGTCAAGTGCTAGCGGTGTGTGATGATCTCGTTTCAAGAGTATAAATAGAAGTAGGGGTAATGTAAGAGAGCAGACCTTGCCAGAAATGTAAAGATAATACCTAAGACCCCGGCTCACACCAGCCACTTCCTGTTTCGGTGTAGGAGATATAGTGTGTGCCGCCTTATTTATCCATAGGAGAGTTTAAACGGGGTCTTAAACCGAAGTCGTTCTAAGCAACGGTTCCGCTGATTCATGTCTTCCTCAGTGATGTGTGTGTGTGTGTGGTGTGTGTGTGTGTGTGTGTGTGGTGTGTGTGTGTGTGTGTGTGTGTGGTGTGTGTGTGTGTGTGTGTGTGTGTGTGTGTGAAGAGCATCGCCGTGAGGGTAATGACAAAACATAAACTTGAGGCCTCTTCCTAAATGGCCACCTTGGCTCAGTAACAATTAAATGACATTTTAGATCAGTAGCAATTAAATAGCCTACTTGCCTCATTAGAAATTAAAGAGCTTTCTGGGCTCAGTAGCAATTAAATGGCCTCTTTGGCTCAGTAGCAATTAAATGGCCTCCTTGGTTCAGTAGCAATTAAATGGCCTTCTTGACCCAGTAGCAATTAAATGGCCTCCTTGACCCAGTAGCAATTAAATGGCCTCCTTAGTTCAGTAGCAATTAAATGGTCTCCTTGACTCAGTAGCAATTAAATGGCCTCCTTGGCTCAGTAACAATTAAATGGCCTCCTTGGTTCAGTAACAATTAAATGGCCTCCTTGACCCAGTAGCAATTAAATGGCCTCATTGGCTCAGTAACAATTAAGTGGTCTCGTCTCTTTGACTAAGTAGATATTAAATGGCTTTCTCGGCTCAGTAATAATTAAATGGTCTCTTTGACTCAGTGGCAATTCAATAGCCTCCCTGGCTCAGTAACAATTAAATGGCCTCCTTGACTCAGTAGCAATTAAATGGCCTCCTTGACTCAGTAACAATTAAATGGCCTCCTTGGCTCAGTAGCAGTTATCTCAGTAGTACCAGTAACCAGTTACCAGTGTTAGTAGTAGTGACTCCCTCCCCACCGTCTGTGTCAATCACTTGTTATTCACTGTTACAGCTGACCCTAGCATGTTTTGAACCCGCTCCCATCTAAGAGCCATCTCGGAGTCAGTCGAAAGGATAGGGAGCAGAGAGTGACCATGGCGTAATAGCGCACAAAATGCGCGCTAAAGGAATAACAGGAAAAGTCGGTCGATGGATCTATAATTTCCTCACTAACAGAACACAGAGAGTAGTCGTCAACAGAGTAAAGTCCGAGGCAGCTACGGTGAAAAGCTCTGTTCCACAAGGCACAGTACTAGCTCCCATCTTGTTCCTCATCCTCATATCCGACATAGACAAGGATGTCAGCCACAGCACCGTGTCTTCCTTTGCAGATGACACCCGAATCTGCATGACAGTGTCTTCCATTGCAGACACTGCAAGGCTCCAGGCGGACATCAACCAAATCTTTCAGTGGGCTGCAGAAAACAATATGAAGTTCAACGATGAAAATTTCAATTACTCAGATATGGTAAACATGAGGAAATTAAATCTTCATCAGAGTACAAAACAAATTCTGGCCACAAAATAGAGCGAAACACCAACGTCAAAGACCTGGGAGTGATTATGTCGGAGGATCTCACCTTCAAGGACCATAACATTGTATCAATCGCATCTGCTAGGTTCCCTGGAACGCAGGAGGGAGAGATACATGATTATATACACCTGGAAAATCCTAGAGGGACTAGTACCGAACTTGCACACGAAAATCACTCACTACGAAAGCAAAAGAACTTGGCAGACGATGCACCATCCCCCCAATGAAAAGCAGGGGTGTCACTAGCACGTTAAGAGACCATACAATAAGTGTCAGGGGCCCGAGACTGTTCAACTGCCTCCCAGCACACATAAGGATTACCAACAGACCCCTGGCAGTCTTCAAGCTGGCACTGGACAAGCACCTAAAGTCAGTTCCTGATCAGCCGGGCTGTGGCTCGTACGTTGGTTTGCGTGCAGCCAGCAGCAACAGCCTGGTTGATCAGGCTCTGATCCACCAGGAGGCCTGGTCACAGACCGGGCCGCGAGGGCGTTGACCCCCGAAACTCTCTCCAGGTAACTCCAGATCGATCAATCAAATTTTTTTTTATTGTCACTTCTATTGTGTAATCCCAATGTTGAGTTTCATTCTATCAGTTGTTCTATATCATACCTTGTAATGCATTACAGTAAGTTATGTTAGCTTCCATTCTGATATTCTCCTTATGTATGTTATAATGTTCAATTGTTGTGTATTTTGACACTGTATAGAATCAGCCCATACCGTACACCTGCCATCTCTAGTTTGTATTAGCTGTATGTCGGGACGACGTACGTTAGCGTCGCCGAGCTCTCAGTAGTACCAGTAACCAGTTACCAGTGTCAGTAGTAGTGACTCACTGCCAACCATCGTGTGAATCACTTGTTATTCAGAATCTGTTACAGCTGACCCTAGCATGTTTTAAACCCACTCACCCCTAGGAACCATCTCGGAGTCAGTCGAAAGGATAGGGAGCAGAGAGGCAGGCCAAGCCTCCGTTTCAATTATACTCCATTATTGCCTATGTGAGTATCCTTACCCAATCCACGTTACCGAACCCAACGGGACAATTAAATAGCCTCCTTGATTCAGTAACAATTAAATGGCCTTCTTGGCTCAGTAGCAATTAAATGGCCTCCTTGATTCAGTAACAATTAAATGGCCTTCTTGGCTCGGTAGCAATTAAATGGCCTCCTTGATTCAGTAACAATTAAATGGCCTTCTTGGCTTCAGTAACAATTAAATGGCCTCCTTGATTCAGTAACAATTAATGGCCTTCTTGGCTCAGTAGCAATTAAATGGCCTCCTTGATTCAGTAACAATTAAATGGCCTTCTTGGCTCAGTAGCAATTAAATGGCCTCCTTTGCTCAGCAATTAAATGGCCTCCTTGACTCAGTAACAATTAAATGGCCTCTTTGGCTCATTAACAATAAAATACCTACTGAAGACTCATTCACTAAAGTGCTTTGATTTCCAGGATTATCTAGACGGCAATGTACTTTGTTTACAACCAGGAGGCCTGGTCACAGACCGGGCCGCGGGGGCGTTGACCCCCGAAACTCTCTCCAGGTAAACTCCAGGTAATATGTTAATCTCTAACGAAGTTAATCATTTAAGGTTGGGAGTGGCTACGAAATACAGTGAACTGAACAGTGAAATAGAGGGTACGAACACCAAGGAGAAGGTTACAAAATCACAGGAATATTGTAGTTAATTAGGTCGATGACCAGAGCTCCATCGACGGGTCATTATGTGACCCGCGTCAGGAAACACTTGTCTTGTTTCCTGACGAACCTTACCTAATCTAATCGGTCGAGAGTTAAGAGACGGGACAAGAGCTGGAGCACATTACCGCACACGCTGAAACAGGCAATAACACTAACACACATACACACACACACACAAAAGACATTGGTAAATAGGTAATTAGAGAGGGCACAGAGAAGGCACAACGTAGACTAACTCTCCTGGACATTGAATTTATAGAAATAAGACAGCGCATGTCCAAGTATATTACACTAGTATAGCGCATGTCCAGGTACACTGCACTAGTATAGCGCATGTCCAGGTACACTGCACTAGTATAGCGCATGTCCAGGTATATTACACTAGTATAGCGCATGTCCAGGTACACTGCACTAGTATAGCGCATGTCCAGGTATATTACACTAGTATAGCGCATGTCCAGGTATATTACACTAGTATAGCGCATGTCCAGGTACACTGCACTAGTATAGCGCATGTCCAGGTATATTACACTAGTATAGCGCATGTCCAGGTATATTACACTAGTATAGCGCATGTCCAGGTATATTACACTAGTATAGCGCATGTCCAAGTATATTACACTAGTATAGCGCATGTCCAGGTTACACTGCACTAGTATAGCGCATGTCCAGGTACACTGCACTAGTATAGCGCATGTCCAGGTATATTACACTAGTATAGCGCATGTCCAGGTACACTGCACTAGTATAGCGCATGTCCAGGTATATTACACTAGTATAGCGCATGTCCAGGTATATTACACTAGTATAGCGCATGTCCAGGTATATTACACTAGTATAGCGCATGTCCAGGTATATTACACTAGTATAGCGCATGTCCAGGTACACTGCACTAGTATAGCGCATGTCCAGGTACACTGCACTAGTATAGCGCATGTCCAGGTACACTACACTAGTATAGCGCATGTCCAGGTACACTGCACTAGTATAGCGCATGTCCAGGTACACTGCACTAGTATAGCGCATGTCCAGGTACACTACACTAGTATAGCGCATGTCCAGGTACACTGCACTAGTAATAGCGCATGTCCAGGTACACTGCACTAGTAATAGCGCATGTCCAGGTATATTACACTAGTATAGCGCATGTCCAGGTATATTACACTAGTATAGCGCATGTCCAGGTATATTACACTAGTATAGCGCATGTCCAGGTACACTGCACTAGTATAGCGCATGTCCAGGTACACTGCACTAGTATAGCGCATGTCCAGGTACACTGCACTAGTATAGCGCATGTCCAGGCACACTGCACTAGTATAGCGCATGTCCAGGTACACTACACTAGTATAGCGCATGTCCAGGTACACTGCACTAGTATAGCGCATGTCCAGGTACACTGCACTAGTATAGCGCATGTCCAGGTATATTACACTAGTATAGCGCATGTCCAGGTATATTACACTAGTATAGCGCATGTCCAGGTATATTACACTAGTATAGCGCATGTCCAGGTACACTGCACTAGTATAGCGCATGTCCAGGTATATTACACTAGTATAGCGCATGTCCAAGTATATTACACTAGTATAGCGCATGTCCAGGTACACTGCACTAGTATAGCGCATGTCCAGGTACACTGCACTAGTATAGCGCATGTCCAGGTACACTGCACTAGTATAGCGCATGTCCAGGCACACTGCACTAGTATAGCGCATGTCCAGGTACACTACACTAGTATAGCGCATGTCCAGGTACACTGCACTAGTATAGCGCATGTCCAGGTACACTGCACTAGTATAGCGCATGTCCAGGTACACTACACTAGTATAGCGCATGTCCAGGTATATTACACTAGTATAGCGCATGTCCAGGTATATTACACTAGTATAGCGCATGTCCAGGTACACTGCACTAGTATAGCGCATGTCCAGGTATATTACACTAGTATAGCGCATGTCCAGGTATATTACACTAGTATAGCGCATGTCCAGGTATATTACACTAGTATAGCGCATGTCCAGGTACACTGCACTAGTATAGCGCATGTCCAGGTATATTACACTAGTATAGCGCATGTCCAAGTATATTACACTAGTATAGCGCATGTCCAGGTACACTGCACTAGTATAGCGCATGTCCAGGTACACTGCACTAGTATAGCGCATGTCCAGGTACACTGCACTAGTATAGCGCATGTCCAGGCACACTGCACTAGTATAGCGCATGTCCAGGTACACTACACTAGTATAGCGCATGTCCAGGTACACTGCACTAGTATAGCGCATGTCCAGGTACACTGCACTAGTATAGCGCATGTCCAGGTATATTACACTAGTATAGCGCATGTCCAGGTATATTACACTAGTATAGCGCATGTCCAGGTACACTGCACTAGTATAGCGCATGTCCAGGTATATTACACTAGTATAGCGCATGTCCAGGTATATTACACTAGTATAGCGCATGTCCAGGTACACTGCACTAGTATAGCGCATGTCCAGGTATATTACACTAGTATAGCGCATGTCCAGGTATATTACACTAGTATAGCGCATGTCCAGGTATATTACACTAGTATAGCGCATGTCCAGGTACACTGCACTAGTATAGCGCATGTCCAGGTACACTGCACTAGTATAGCGCATGTCCAGGCATATTACACTAGTATAGCGCATGTCCAGGTACACTGCACTAGTATAGCGCATGTCCAGGTATATTACACTAGTATAGCGCATGTCCAGGTATATTACACTAGTATAGCGCATGTCCAGGTATATTACACTAGTATAGCGCATGTCCAGGTACACTGCACTAGTATAGCGCATGTCCAGGTACACTGCACTAGTATAGCGCATGTCCAGGTTACACTGCACTAGTATAGCGCATGTCCAGGTATATTACACTAGTATAGCGCATGTCCAGGTACACTGCACTAGTATAGCGCATGTCCAGGTACACTGCACTAGTATAGCGCATGTCCAGGTACACTGCACTAGTATAGCGCATGTCCAGGTACACCGCACTAGTATAGCGCATGTCCAGGTACACTGCACTAGTATAGCGCATGTCCAGGTACACTGCACTAGTATAGCGCATGTCCAGGTACACTACACTAGATAGCGCATGTCCAGGTACACTGCACTAGTATAGCGCATGTCCAGGTACACTACACTAGTATAGCGCATGTCCAGTACACTGCACTAGTATAGCGCATGTCCAGGTTACACTACACTAGTATAGCGCATGTCCAGGTACACTGCACTAGTATAGCGCATGTCCAGGTACACTACACTAGTATAGCGCATGTCCAGGTACACTGCACTAGTATAGCGCATGTCCAGGTACACTGCACTAGTATAGCGCATGTCCAGGTACACTACACTAGTATAGCGCATGTCCAGGTACACTACACTAGTATAGCGCATGTCCAGGTACACTGCACTAGTATAGCGCATGTCCAGATACACTGCACTAGTATAGCGCATGTCCAGGTACACTACACTAGTATAGCGCATGTCCAGGTATATTACACTAGTATAGCGCATGTCCAGTATATTACACTAGTATAGCGCATGTCCAGGTAATATTACACTAGTATAGCGCATGTCCAGGTATATTATACTAGTATAGAACATGTCCAGGTACACTACACTAGTATAGCGCATGTCCAGGTATATTACACTAGTATAGCGCATGTCCAGGTGTATTACACTAGTATAGCGCATGTCCAGGTATATTACACTAGTATAGCGCATGTCCAGGTATATTACACTAGTATAGCGCATGTCCAGGTATATTGCACTAGTATAGAACATGTCCGGTATATTACACTAGTATAGCGCATGTCCAGGTATATTGCACTAGTATAGAACATGTCCGGTATATTACACTAGTAAAGCGCATGTCCAGGTAATATTACACTAGTATAGCGCATGTCCAGGTATATTACACTAGTATAGCGCATGTCCAGGTATATTGCACTAGTATAGAACATGTCCGGTATATTACACTAGTATAGCGCATGTCCAGGTATATTACACTAGTATAGCGCATGTCCAGGTATATTACACTAGTATAGCGCATGTCCAGGTATATTGCACTAGTATAGAACATGTCCGGTATATTACACTAGTATAGCGCATGTCCAGGTATATTGCACTAGTATAGAACATGTCCGGTATATTACACCTGTACCACTGAAGATAGAGAAATCTGTTCGGTCGTGGCATCAGCAGTGCCAGTAACACCGTTAGTGACATCAGCGGTGCCAGTAACACCGTTAGTGACATCAGCAGTGCCAATAACACCGTTAGTGACATCAGCAGTGCCAGTAACACCGTTAGTGACATCAGCAGTGCCAGTAACACCGTTAGTGACATCAGCAGTGCCAGTAACACCGTTAGTGACATCAGCAGTGCCAGTAACACCATGAGTGACAACAACAGTGCCAAGATGCTCCGATCCCCCATTATAATATTTGAGACACACAGAACAACAATGAGTCCTGCAGTCGTCTTAGGCAACTGCACGGGGAAGCAGAGCCATCTTAAGGTGGCCTACAGCCCTAGATCGCCAGGTGGTTGTCAAATGGGCTACAGGAATAGTAAGATAAGTGGCTGTTGGACTTCAACTCCAGCAGGTGCAAGGCTGTGAAAACTGAGGAAGGAGAGAAAAGACCGATTACGGAATAGAGATTGTTAAGACCAGAGGATATGGATCTCAGAGACCTGAGAGACCTTGGGGTGAGCATAAGACCAAACATATCATCGGAGGAGCTTGTCAGCCAAATTATGACCGCGTGTACCCGCGCTGGCACACCTGAGAATGACAATCAGATGCCAGAACAAAAATTGTTTTACCATACCATGTAATCAGACCTGTAGAAAGGTACTCAGGGCCAGCACAGAACCCTCATTTCAGCAAATATGACCAAAACTAGAGAAAGCTGTTAGAAAATTCCCAGAGTAATAATTCAGTGCCACAGTCGAGTGTCCAGTAGTGCCACGTAGTGCCACAGCGTCTCCATACACTGGATGTCAGGGTCGTTATACACCATACAATATGTAGTGAATGCGACCCTAAGGACGACAGATAGGCATCTCTGACACTCCCGGAACGTGTTTGGTGAAGGGCCAAGAACTCGAGGAGGAAGGGAGGAGGAAGAAGGGAGGAGGAAGGGAGGAGGAAGGGAGGAGAAAGGGAGGAGGAAGGGAGGAGGAAGGGAGGAGGAAGGGAGGAGGAAGGGAGGAGGAAGGGAGGAGGAAGGGAGAGGAAGGGAGGAGGAAGGGAGGAGGAAGGGAGGAGGAAGGGAGGAGGAAGGGAGGAGAAAGGGAGGAGGAAGGGAGGAGGAAGGGAGGAGGAAGGGAGAATTTGGACGTGGTGGTGGTGGTATGGTCTTCTCCAACATTTCCTCTCCATTAACCACAACAGTTACCCCTACATTACATCACTATGAAAGCCATTCTTATTGTCCTCACTATCATCTTTACCATCATTATCACCATCAATATTAACATGATCACTCCCTAGGAAAGGACAAGGCTCGGTAGACGGTACAATAAGTGTAAGGGGTCCAAGACTTCAACAGCCTCTCATCACACATAAGGGAAGACTACCAATAGACCTCCTGGCTGTCTTTAAGAGAGAGCTGGACAGATACCTAAAGTCACTTCAGACCTGCCAGGCTGTGGTTCGTACGCTGGACTGCATGAGGCCAGCAGTAACAGTCTGAATGATCAGGCACTGATCCACCGAGAGGCCTGGTCTTGGACCGTTGCCCCATCCGCCCCCCCTGAACACTCCCATCATTACCATCACCACCACCATAATTTCCATCAACATTGTTGACAATGGTCATGTGTCATCTGCTGTCACCCCCTGTTAGTATACACCTGTCAACACTCACCTGTCAACACTTTCACCTGTCAACACCTTCACCTGTCTACAAGTTCACTTGTCAACACCCTCACCTGTCAACACCTTCACCTGTCAACACTTTAACCTGTCAACACTTTCACCTGTCAACACTTTCACCTGTCAACACTTTCACTTGTCAACACCTTCACCTGCCAACACTTTCACCTGTCAACACCACCTGTCAACACTTTCACCTGTCAACACCTTCACCTGTCAAACCTTCACCTGTCAAACACCTTCAAACCCGTCAACACCTTCACCTGTCAACACTTTCACCTGTCAACACCTTCACCTGTCAACACCTTCACCTGTCAACACCTTCACCTGTCAACACCTTCACCTGTCAACACCTTCACCTGTCAACACTTTCACCTGTCAACACCTTCACCTGTCAACACTTCACCTGTCAACACCTTCACCTGTCAACACCTTCACCTGTCAACACTTTCACTTGTCAACACCTTCACCTGCCAACACTTTCACCTGTCAA
>NW_026472990.1:0-11327 GCF_026875155.1 Cherax quadricarinatus | reverse complement strand
GGGAAAGTATGTTAACAGGACATACTAAATTGCTGTGAAAGTGACTAGCGGTGGCAGCGACATGATCGTTCCATCAGAATAAAAATTAAACAAGGATCAAAGGGATTGAAAAAAGTTATCTGAATGAATCTTTTTTCATAAACTTTCGGACCACAGTGGTCCCATCAGGTGCCCAAGTCAGAGAGGAAGGCGTCAGTGAGTGGATAGGAGTATGAGGTAATCAGCAACTACTATGCTCTGGACGGTGAAGTAAGTTTATCCATGCGATAACTTGGTTTTAATATTGTAGTGCAGACATAGCCTTATGAGTGTGCATTCCATAAACTAGTGAGTGACCAATGCAACAAAGCAAACAACGGAAGGCATCAAACGGACAACATCCACTATCAAACTGGTCTTTGTCCAATTGAACAAAGTTGAAGAAATATGTAACGAAGGATCACAATATGAGAGTGTCTAGACAAGTTGGATCGAATGTGTTGAATGAAACCGACAAGGGTGAAGATTGAGAACTTATGCAGCATATGGGAATCTTTATTCAGGAAACGTTCGCCAACACAGTGGGCTTCATCAGTCCAATACCAAAGAGGAAGGCGTAAGAGAGGAGGAGTATGAGGTAATCAGTCCTCAGCCTGGAGTCGATGTGTTTCAGTCCATAAATCTTGTAGAATGTACAGCATAGGGCCGTAGACGTGGTATTATAACTGTAGTAAAGGGACTTGAAGCAGACGGAGGCGGGATCATAGGGTAAACATCCACTAGACCCGAAATAGGTCTTTGTCCCAAAGGTTGAACAGCGTTGAAGAAATTCTTTGTAAGAAGATCACCATGATGCTGCAGTGTCTAGACAGGTTGGTGGATGATGGTTTGAAAAACCGACAAGTTGAAGATTGAGACACTTATGCAGCATATGGGAATCTTTATTCAGGAAACGTTTCGCCACACAGTGGCTTCATCAGTCCAATACAAAGAGGAAGGCGTAAGGAGAGGAGGAGTATGAGGTAATCAGTCCCTCAGCCTGGAGTCGATGTGTTCAGTCCATCAATCTTGTAGAATGTACAGCATAGGGCCGTAGACGTGGCTTATATACTGTAGTGAGGTGACTTGAAGCAGACGGAGGCGGGATCATAGTGGTAACATCCACTAGTCGAAGTAGGTCTTTGTCCAAAGGTTGAACAAGCGTTGAAGAATTCTTTGTAAGAAGATCCCATGATGCTGCAGTGTCTGACAGTTGTGATGAATGGTTTGAAAAACCGACAAGTTGAAGATTGAGACACTTATGCAGCATATGGGAATCTTTATTCAGGAAACGTTTCGCCACACAGTGGCTTCATCAGTCCAATACAAAGAGGAAGGCGTAAGGAGAGGAGGAGTATGAGGTAATCAGTCCCTCAGCCTGGAGTCGATGTGTTCAGTCCATCAATCTTGTAGAATGTACAGCATAGGGCCGTAGACGTGGCTTATATACTGTAGTGAGGTGACTTGAAGCAGACGGAGGCGGGATCATAGTGGTAACATCCACTAGTCGAAGTAGGTCTTTGTCCAAAGGTTGAACAAGCGTTGAAGAATTCTTTGTAAGAAGATCCCATGATGCTGCAGTGTCTGACAGTTGTGATGAATGGTTTGAAAAACTGACAAGTTGAAGATTGAGACACTTATGCAGCATATGGGAATCTTTATTCAGGAAACGTTTCGCCACACAGTGGCTTCATCAGTCCAATACAAAGAGGAAGGCGTAAGGAGAGGAGGAGTATGAGGTAATCAGTCCCTCAGCCTGGAGTCGATGTGTTCAGTCCATCAATCTTGTAGAATGTACAGCATAGGGCCGTAGACGTGGCTTATATACTGTAGTGAGGTGACTTGAAGCAGACGGAGGCGGGATCATAGTGGTAACATCCATTCTTACAAAGAATTCTTCAACGCTTGTTCAACCTTTGGACAAAGACCTACTTCGACTAGTGGATGTTACCACTATGATCCCGCCTCCGTCTGCTTCAAGTCACCTCACTACAGTATATAAGCCACGTCTACGGCCCTATGCTGTACATTCTACAAGATTGATGGACTGAACACATCGACTCCAGGCTGAGGGACTGATTACCTCATACTCCTCCTCTCCTTACGCCTTCCTCTTTGTATTGGACTGATGAAGCCACTGTGTGGCGAAACGTTTCCTGAATAAAGATTCCCATATGCTGCATAAGTGTCTCAATCTTCAACTTGTCGGTTTTTCAAACCATTCATCACAACAAGGGGTCACAGTTGGAAGCTGAAGACTCAGAGGAATCACAGGGATGTTAGGAAGTATTTCTTCAGTCACAAAGTTGTCAGGAAATGGAATAGTCTGGGAAGTGATGTAGTGGAGGCAGGGTCCATACATAGTTTTAAGAAGAGGTATGAAAAAGCTCATGGAGCAGGAGTGGTCTAGCAGCGGCCACTGAAGAGGCGGGGCCAGGAGTTGTGAATCGACCCCTGCAACCACAACTAGATGAGTACACACATATTGACAATTGTCTTAGCTAACTAATACACACTCACCCAATCTCTCTATCTATCTATCTGCCTTTTTTACACAGGGTTTTACAAGGTTAGGTTCAAGTTCCTAACTTTATTTGCTAGCTAAGAACTGTTACCTATATCAGTTCACTTGAAAGCCTTTTTACTGCGATGAGACATGCAAATAGGGAACAGAATGAAGTTGGAGCCATCTCTCTCTCTCTCTCTCTCTCTCTCTCTCTCTCTCTCTCTCTCTCTCTCTCTCTCTCTCTCCCTCTTCAAAAACTGATATATACGAAAGAATTGTTGTAAAACTCTTGACATCAATTGTGGACACAGCATCAACTGGCCGCAAGCGAAATGAAAATTCCTGAAGCTCTCCCTGACCCAAGCTCCATTACACCTTGTTTTCCTGCATGACGTCATGAGCACTGCCATGAGCGTGCATGTGCGGCCCCTGAAACCTTTGTAATCCAGACACTGAGGCGAGGTCAACCGCTGCATCCACCTATAAGAGGTTACCAGCTATAATGGGAGGTCAGGAGGTATTATGTCGGGTCATCGGGTATCATGTCGCGCCATTGGATATCATGTCAGGTCATTGGCATTATATCAAGTCATTAGGTATCATGTCAGGTCATTAGGTTAAATATCAGGTCATCAGATATCATATCAGGTCATCAGGTATCATGTCGTTTCGTCAGGTATCGTGTCGGGTCATCAGTTATCATGTAGGGCCATCAGGAATCATGTCAGGTCATTAGATATTATGTTTGGTATCAAGAATCATGTCGGGTGGTCAGGAATCATGTTAGATCATTAGGTATCATGTCAGGTCATTAGGTATCATGTCAGGTAACTAGATTTCAAGTCAAGTCATTATAAGAACATAAGAAGGAACACTGCAGTAGGCCTACTGACCCATGCGAAGCAGGTCCATGTTACCATCCTGATTAGCCCAATGACCCACCTAGTCAGGTCACTTCCACTTAAGGAGCACGGCATCGGACCTAGTAGAACAAGCTAGTCAGGTCCAACTCACACCCAGCCACACCCACTCATGTATTTATCTAACCTATTTTTAAAACTACACAAGGTCTTAGCCTCTATGACGGTACTCGGGAGTTTGTTCCACTCATCCACAACTCTATTACCAAACCAGTGCTTTTCTATATTCTTCCTGAATTTTTCCAACTTAAGCCATTGCTGCGAGTCCTGTCTAGGCTAGATATCTTTAGTACGCTATTTACTCCCCTTTATTGATTCCTGTTTTCCATTTATACACCTCGATTATATCCCCCCTAATTCTACGCCTTTCGAGAGAGTGCAGATTCAGGGCCCTCAGTCTATCCTCATAGGGAAGATTTCTGATACATGGGATCATCTTTGTCACCTTCCTTTGTACGTTTTCCAGTGCATTTATATCCATTCTGTATTACGGTGACCGGAACTGAGCAGCATAATCTAAATGAGGCCTAACCAAAAATATATAGAGTTGAATAACAACCAGAGGACTTCTATTATTTATACTTCTTGCTATGAAGCCAAGGATTCTCAGGAGCACTGTCCAAGACAGCCCTGTCCCTACCACCCATCTTATTTTCCCATGCTGACATGTCTTTCAAGAAGGATCTTTTATTGGTGTTCTTGTCTTCTAATAGAGATGGCATTTCCTCGTACAGGAGTATCTCGTTTGGGCAGACCCAAAAACATCTCTGAGTTTATGTCAAGTGCGGTCACTGCTTTAAAATCCCTGCATATACCATGGAACCATTGACCACAAAGATGGCAAGCAATTCAGGCCTGTTTTTGTCCCTTACCCTTTCTGCAGACTACACAGATCTTCATGGTGGTGGTTAAATTATGGAGAATTAAATACAAAATGGGAGTTGACAGTTACTTTTTGCTGATGATACTTTGCTTTTAGGAGATTCTAAAGAGAAGTTGCAAAGATTGGTGGATGAGTTTGAGAGGTGTGTGTAAAGGAAGAAAGTTGAAAGTGTACATAAAAAAAGAGTAAAGTGATGAGAGTATCAAACGAGTTAGGTAAGGAAAAATTTAATATTACATTGGAGGTACAGAGTATGGAAGAAGTGAATGTGTTTAGATATTTGGGAGTAGACATGTCAGTGGGTGAGTTTATTAAGGATGAGGTAAACCATAGAATTGATGAAGGAAAAAAGGTGGGTGGTGCATTGAGGTATCTGTGGAGACAAAGAATGTTATCCATGAAAGAAAAGAAGGGAATATATGAGAGTACAGTGGCACCAACACTTATATGAGTGTAAAGCATGAGTTGCAAATACTGCAGGAAGGAGGAGGCTGGAGGCAGTGATGTCATGCCTAAGGGCAATGTTTTGTTCTTTTTCTTTAACACGTTGGCCGTTTCCCACCAAGGCAGGGTGACCCAAAAAGAAAGAGAAAACTGTCATCATCATTCAACAATTTCACCATCATTCATGCATAATCACTGTCTTTGCAGAGGCACTCACATACAACGGTTTAGATGTCCCTTCAAACTGCCAATATCCCAAACTCCTTTAAAGTGCAGGCATTGTTCTTCCCATTTCCAGGACTCAAGTCCAGCTAACTGGTTACCCTGAATCCCTTCACAAATTACTCTGCTCGCATTCCAACAGCTCTTTAGGTCCCAAAAGCGATTCGTCTCCATTCACTCCTCTCTAACACGCTCAAACATGCCTGTTGTATGTCCTGGCTCCTTGCACAAAAAAACTCTAGTATCTCCTCCCTCCAACCTTTCCTAGGACGACCCCTTCCCCTCCTTTTCTCCACTACAGATTTATACATCCTCTAAGTCACTCGGAGGGCGCAACTGACCAGACCACCTCAACAACCCCTCCTCAGTCTTCTGAATATTACTTTTAGTAACTGCATACCTAATTTCTTCCACTGTGTGGGGGAATATTTGACTTCCACTGTGTGGGGGAATTTTTGACTTTCTCTGTAGGGGAATTTATCTTAAATGATTTTTCCTCAAATTAAAAAAAAAATCCCAACTTCAAAATCTGAAATTTGGCTGGCCAGTTTCCATAATTTCTTACATATCTATTATATTTGTCAGACACTAGGAGGGTGTCAGTACCCATAAATCACTTGTCTCTATTCACTCCTGTCGAACATACGAATATAATAGTGTTTTAATTTAAATTCATTTTTGTAAAACAGGATTTTATATCTTTAGTAAGTTGTCACTATGAATGCACACAAAGAGGCATTTCATCCTAGTTTCTTAATTGAGGTATGAGTTAATAGTACCTAAGGTAGGACTTGAAAGTTAGAGTTTGTTGTTCAGATCTAAGGTACGGTAGTTGAAATGTTTAATGTGAGGAGTATGTAACAGTATATTCAGGGGAGGGAGAAATATATAATAGAGTACCGTCATAGAAGTTAAAACGTTGTGTAGTTTTAACCCTTAAACTGTCCAAACGTGGATCTACATTCAAGTGCGTAGCGCTCCGACCTTGATTTTGAAAGTTTTAAAGCATGTAAAAAAAACGTAGGACTACGCTCGGAGCCCTCCGCACGTGGACGTGGATCTGCGTTTGGACAGTTTAAGGGTTAAAAATAGGTTAGATAAATACATGAGCGGGTGTGGGTGGGTGTGAGTTGGACCTGACTAGCTGGTGCTACTGGGTCAGAAGCCATGCTCCTTCCTTAAGTGAAGGTGACCTGGCTGGTTGAGCCATTGGTCTAAGCCGAGGGTTGACATGGACCTGCCCCGCATGAGCCAATAGGCCTGCTGCAGTGTTCCTTATGTATTATGTTCTTTTGTATTCTGTTAGTTTTACTGCGAATACTAATGCACTGTTGTCTTGGTTTTAGATTATTGCTAACCAGAATTCCTAAATCCTTCTCGCATCATCTGAGGTCACCAAATAATATGCTTAGTAACTGTGTATCATATCAGGTCATTAGGCATACTCTCAGGTGATTAGGTACACACTCAGATTACCAGGTTATCATAAGAAGTAATTTAGAGACCATGTCAGGTATTTATCATGTCAGGTTATTAGGTATATGTTTAGACCATTACTAATTGTCTCAGGATATATCATGTCACGTAATTAGGTATTAAATCAGGTCCACAAGTATCATAGCAGGGCAACAAGTTTCAGGTCATCGGGTTCCATGTCTGATCACTATGTATCATGCCAGGTCACCAGATATCACGGCAAGATACCAGGTATCATGCCAGGTCACCAGGTATCATGAAAGGTGACCAGTTATCACACAGTTCACCAAATAATGATTTTAATTTATTTACCAAGCTACGGCAGGCCAGGACTCGACCTTACGAACGTTGTACCGCCAGTAACAGACAACACAGCATACGCGTCGCCTTTGCCATAATAATATATATATATATATATATATATATATATATATATATATATATATATATATATATATATTATATATATATATATATATATGTATATATATAATCGCATCGGCCATTTCCCACCAAGGCAGGGTGGCCTAAAAAAGAAAAACTTTCATCGTCATTCGCTCCATCACTGTCTTGCCAGAGAAATGCTTACACTACAGTTATAAAACTGTAACATTAGCACCCCTCCTTCAGAGTGCAGACACTGTACTTCCCATCTCCAGTAATCAAGTCCGGCCTGCCGGTTTCCCTGAATCCCTTCATAAATGTTACCTTGTACACTCCAACAGCACGTCATGTCTTAAAAATCATTTGTCTCCATTTGCTGTCTAACACGTTTGCTGGAAGTCAAAGCCCCTCGCACACAAAACCTCCTTTACCCCCTCCCTCCGACCTTTCCTAGGCCGACCCCTACCCCGCCTTTCCTCGGCGGGAAGGCGGGGGTAGGGGTCGGCCGTCTCCCACCCTGCCTCGGTGGGAGACGGCCGACTTGTTAAAAAAAAAAAAAAAAAAAAAAAAAAAAAAAAAACGTGGATACATGAGTTGTTAAATTATCTCTGCTAGTTAATGTTGATGTTTGTAAAAATATTCTTAAACATTCATAAGGGAAGAGTTAAACTCAACTAAGTCTGCGTCAATTGGGGTTTCGCCCAGGTGTCTTACCTGGCTCACAGGCAAACACCTTATACAAGTAATTAGTCAGGTGTACACAGACATGAGCCAGTATATCAGCATCCTGATTGCATCATTAGAAGCATAGATATATATGCTTATGAGCTCGCCCACAGTTTCATGAACATTCCTCGTCCTGACACGGTTATCGTTGCTGAGACATATTTTGAACGTTAGGATTCCGGAGAATTTTGCTAAAATTATTGGTTACACTTCGTTGACGCGACGGGATACACAAGGTTATGAAGGAGGTGACATTGTTGTGTGCCTCAGCAGAAGTGTACACGCCCACTTTATTGATGCTAACGTTCAATATCATCTGGAAACGATATTCTTTGGGCTATGATGCTTAGACTCTGTTGTAGAGCTCTGTACTAGCGTTTGCATGTTCACACCTGATTGGCAATGAGCAGACCAATTTAATAATGGGAAACAGTCTCCCTGGTATACTTAAATATATCAGCATATTACATTTTTTTATTGATCTTAGCCATCACCTTATGCAGTGGGATTTTGGCGAGATTTCAGAATGTGACTTGAAGAACTTTGTAGATTTGCTTACTCATACCATTAACTCAGTCTGAAGTTGGACTGACCACCTCAAAACTTTAAGGGTGATGGACTGATTACATCGTCTTCAAGTATCTTCTGCTTCTATCAACTTTTCTTACTCGACTGAAGAAGCCTACTGTGTGGGCGAAACGTTCGAAATAAAGATACCTAACTTTTTGCATATGTGTCTTACCTAACATTAACTCAGCCCTCTGACACGGAAAGTGAGTCATCTTACTGAAAGTAGTCACTTGTAAACCTCTTGATTGTACTGGCTCGTCTATTCACAGAATTATTTCTACTCAGTGAAGATGTCAACGAGCGAGGCGAAGGATCATCTCCCAAAGCCCGGCTGTCTGAGAAAGGAAACGGGATAGGTCCTTTCCTGGAAGCTAGCTGCTACCGAAGGTAATATTCCCCTCCATGGTGATGTTAATAACCAAGTGAATGTCTTCACTAAACCTATCAATTTTTAGTCTCCGATATAAGTACATTCCCCACCACCAGTATACAGTATAGCGAAATCTCCAAATCAGTTACGTTACAGATCACTTCTGCAATTTACAAGACTTGAAAAAGTTTACAAAATTTAAATCCACCACTTATAACAGGAGCCTCTATAGGAAAGCAAGTCAATGAATGAAAAGCCCCAAAACTCAAAATGAAAATTGGCACTGGGAGGGTTCTAGAACCGGGTGATCCGTTCTCAAAAACGGAAATGCATATTAACCTGATGAAACCATTCCACCCCCCCCCAAATCGGCAGGATAACCTTGGTTTGTCTCTACAGCAATCACGATCAAGTTAAATTATTTGCAAAAAAATTTGCTGCTACTATATAAGCCCCTGATCCAGTTAGAGAATAACCACTGCCTAGCTGCAAGAAATGTATCAAAGTTGTAGGAGGTGACAAAAAGAACAAGGTTTATCTCTTCGTCAAATCCGTGACCAAGAAAATATTGTAGTGCCAGGAAAGACGAGTCCAAGATTGCCGAGTACATGTGCTGATCATCTAGCAACACATTTAGTTTCCATCACATTCAGTTCAAATAACATCTAGCTAGCATCACATCTAGTTGGCATCACACCTAGCTAGCATCACATCTAGCTGACATTGCACCTAGCTAGAAATCACGTCAATCTGGTATCACATCTAGCGAGCATCACAACTAGCTGTCATCACATCTAGTTGGTATCACATCTAGCTAGCATCACATTTAGCTAATATCACAGCTAGCATCACATCTAGATAGCATCACAACTAGCTGGCAGCATATCTAGTTGGTATCACATCTAGCTACATCACATTTAGCTATCACAATAGCATCACATCTAGCTAGCATCACACCTAGTAGCATCACAGCATCACATCTAGTATCACATCTAGCTAAAAACCAGCTCTGCCAATAGAACAGTAGCTTTGCAGAAAATGCATAATCCTTGTCCACACAAATAAGAGATTCCCTGATCAGTGACCATAGGCCAGTGTCACTCTTATCAATCAGTCAGTGGCAAAATTCATGAGATATTCTCACTACGGGTGAGAAACTACCATTCACTTGTAAGTGACCATTAATGTGGCTTCAGAAAAAGCTGCTCTGCAGTTGGTCTCCTGCCAAATCTTATTCACTATGTGGTTCCAGTCACTGGATGAATCCAAGATCAGCACGGACTTGGCTGGTGACTTCTACAGAGCATGGCACCAGGGACTCTCAGAAAAAAATGCATGCAGCACTTAGTGATTACCTTCAAGAGCTTTTCTCAGTGGAACACAGTATGCAAGACAGTTGTGCCAGTGTTGCAGAGAGAAGAATAGTTGGTTCAATGTTTTGGAATATCTACTTCGGTGATTTACTTCACCTCATCCCAGAATCCCAAGGGATGTACAATGACTGTGCTATAAAATTTACTTACGAAAGAGAGTAAATGTCAGCTGCTGTCACGAACATCAGTCACCTTGGGGGAAACAAAGCAGATTATATTGCCATTGATAAAACACAAATTTTAATTATCTTTTACAAACTGATATTAATACTAGAGCTGTGGAAAAAGTGAACAGAAGAGCGTTAGAGTCTTGCGATGAGGTGGAAATCCTGAGACTCAAATAAGACTAAAATACTGACGAAAAATTCAGGTGGTAAATTTTGTAAGCAAATCAGCTGGTATGTTGCCATATGTGAAGAAAGACCTGAGAAGTATGAAAAGAAAAGCCACAAAAAGTGAAATCACACTGAAATCTCTCCTTCATTCAAGTTCTGTCAGTCTTGTCAAGATTGATGAACTGAACACATCGACTAAAGGCTGAGGGACTGACTACCTTAAACTCCTCCTCTTATTCCACCTTTTTCTGCACTGGTTTCCAGAATAACGATACTCAAATGTTGCAAAAGTGTCTCATTTATTACCAAACTTATACCACCAACCATTTTATTTTAAAATATATGTCGTGCCGAATATGTAAAACTGGTCAATTAGCAAGAATTCATTTAAAATTGAGTCCTTTCTAAAATTTTCTCTTATACGTTTAAAGATATACCTTTTTTCATTAATATTAATGTAAAAATTTTTAATTTTTCACCAAAAGAATCTTAGAAAACTTTCCTAACATTATTAACAAGAACAATTTATTTTAGCCCAACCCCAACTAAATAAATTTTAGATTTGTTTACAATAATTTAATACTAAACAAACACAGTGAAATATATTTTTTTTCGTTAGGTTAAGAATGATTTTGGCGAAATTATTGCATACACAAATTTTCGCTTGTCTTATTGGCAAGATGAGCGTTGCTTTTTTCAGCCAAGATCGCAAGTTGTGCCTATTCGGCAAAGACATATATATGTGTGTGTGTGTTGTGTGTGTGGTGGTGTGTGTGTGTGTGTGGTATGTGTGTGTGTGTGTGTGTGCGCGCGCGCGAGCGTTTGTATGTGCTCAATAATAACCCACAGAGACAAGAAAAAAAAGGAGAATGATTGATCTGTATATTTCGTCCCTCTTCTAGGGTCCTCTTTAGTAGATACACACTTTAAAAGAGAACATGTTTATTATTATTAAATTTTTAAAGATTAGCCGGGATTCTCCCGGCCCGGGGCCTTTTCCAAGTGGTGGCCCGGCCTTGGCTCCCGCTGGGAGTGTCGAACCTAAGTCTCCCATGGAGGAGCCAAGTCCTCCTATCTTTGGGACCAACTGTCCCCAGGGG
>NW_026472989.1:0-10969 GCF_026875155.1 Cherax quadricarinatus | reverse complement strand
TTAAATTTTGAAATAATTTCGCAAAAAATCATTTTGAACCTAACGAAAAAATGTATTTCATTGCGTTTATTATTAAATTATTGTAAGAACTTATCTGATATATATTTAGTTGGATTAAGCTAAATTAAATTGCGCTTGTTATAATAAGGTTAGTAAGTTTTCTAAGGTTCTTTTGGTACAAAATTATGTATTTTTACAGTAACATAAAGATAAAAAAAATCTTAAACGTATAAGAGACAGTTTTAGAAAGGACCTATTTTTTAACGAGTTCTTGCTAATTGACCAATTTTATCTATTCGCCACGACATTCACGAACACATCTCTTAAATGGGGCATCACGGGTTTATTGAAAAGTTATCCGATATATTTTGAGTTTTTCATTGTATCTACAATGTAAACGGTTTTGTTTCGTCAATAAATATGAACGCAAGCAAGATTTCTAATCAATATACAATCTATTGCATTTCAATTAGTTTCCCCAGCTGGCAATTATTCTAAATTGCAAAAAAATGTACCGTAAAAAATGTGTATTTGTGGTGTGTTTTTTACTGCCCTGTCGAGAAATATTTCCTTTGAGAGAGGAGAGAGAGAGAGAGAGAGAGGAGAGAGAGAGAGAGAGAGAGAGAGAGATATTTGCTTCATCAATGACACTGCTTCCCCCCCTTTTTTTTTTTTTTTTTTTTTTTTTTTAACACAGGGTTTGACAAGGTTAAGGATCCCTAGCTTTAATTGACAAGCTATTTACAGGTTAAGGATTCCTAACTTATTGACAAGCTTAGAGTTGTTACTTACATCATCTCATTTTGAAAGCATTTTATTGTTATGAGGCATACAAGTAGGGAACAGGATGAAGTTGGAGCCATCTGTGGGCCAGCATTTTCATTTGATCAACTGACTTTATCTCGTTGACATCATTATGCTTGTACGATAGTGTTTCCATACTCGAGTCATCCTGGGTATGTATGATCTCAGATGGAGTGATGTTCTGCTTTGCTGTCTCTGTCTAAATTTTTTTTTTTCTCTCTCTCTCTCTCTCTCTCTCTCCCTAAAATTCCATTCCGAAAAGTTATAAAAGGCTTACAAAATACAATTATTATAATCCCTGATTAGCTCTTTCTCATATTACGAAATAAAACAAAAAATTTACCCTCTAAAGACTGAATTTCACACACCCACACACACACACACACACCACACACACACACACACCAACACACACACACACACACACACACACACACACACACACACCTCGTTCCTTAAGTTAATCTCTGTATTAGGACTAAAGAAGTCACTCCTGAACTGTTCATAATTTTTTTCCCACACATTCTTTATACCCCCGTCTATGTACAACTTAAACAACCATGGTGACATCACCATGGTGACATCACCATGGTGACATCACCATGGAAAATAGCTTCTCTCATCTGAGCCTCAGTATCCTCGTAAGAACTCTTCAAGAACTTTAATAACCTACTACCTAGTCGATAAATCTGCAACATATCCCACTTTGCTTTTTCCTTAATCCCTTAAGGCGACTATTAACAACCCAGGATTTCAAATGGCCTGTTATCCCAGGTGTAATGGGAGCAAATAAACACAGTAGAAAAAGTTTAGACTTATATTATCCTTCACCAATTTAGAACAGCAATATGTACACTATGTACAGTGATAAATATAGTGCACTCCACGGTAAGCAAGGCAGAAATAGAAGCCACAAGATAGCAGACCGTGCTTCAACCAGCTCTAGAATGGGAATGACAAGGGCAGACAGGAGAGCGGTATCCACATAACCTCTGCGATTGTCAATCCCACCTTCTTATTGGCTAGAACCTGGTCACTAGTTGAACGATGGGCCCCATCATCAACTCTTAGCAACCTGGTTCGCTGGTTGGGGAGATAGCCTGTAAATGAGGGTGTGTCCATGCGCCGAATAAAGGTTACGTACTCTTTGCATGCCACACCCCCACCCCCGAGAAGGCTCAGGATTAGGCTGCCACCTCCCAGTGGTAACCGTGCCGCCATGGCACAAAATAATGGGACCGCCTATCCTCTCCACCATCCAACTCTTAGATAGAGCTCAGCTTTCCTAGTGACCAAAAGCCAAACCCTAAACTCAGAGTGAGACAGCAGTCAGATAGGCCAACATAGGTCCAAGATACAAGCGGACGGTAGCCCGTATCCCCTCACTAAAAAAAAACCCCACATCAGGGGATAAAAAAAAGAGCTTGAAGGGGGGTTACCACAAATACATCCTAACCTAAATAAAATATTAAACTAGACTCTTGACAAAGAGTCTGCCAACACATTTTCTTTGCCGGCAATGTAATTTATTTTTAGGTTATAGGGCTGCAGCCTGAGCGTCCAACGCATAAGCCTTGTGTTGTGATTCTTCATGGCTTGGAGATAGACTAACGGGTTGTGATCACTGTAGACTGTGACCACCTCTGCGATGTCTGGCCCACATAAACATCGAAATGTTCCAAAGCCATTACCAGCGCGAGGGCTTCTTTTTCAATGGTAGAGTAAGCTCTCTGATGTGGCTGGAACTTAGCTGAAAAGTATGCGATTGGCTGCAGCTCCTTGTTCCCGATTTGTAATAGTACCGCCCCAACCCCAGACTCACAAGCATCAACCTGTAATGAAAAAGGTTTGGAGAAGTCTGGAGACAGGAGAATGGGTGCAGAGCACAATAATCTTTTGCTTTATTAAAAGCAGTGTTACAATCTGACGTCCAATTAAAGGGAACTTTATGACTGGTAAGAGAGGTAAGAGGGCTACAATATCTGAGAAATTCTTACAGAATCTCTGTAAAATCCTATCATGCCTAGGAAACGTTGAAGAGATTTCCTATCATGAGGAACTGGATAATCTTTAATCGAAAGAACTTTAGCAAGTTTAGGTGCAACATTACACTACCTACTTCATGGCCTAGAAAAGTGATAGTGGCCTGGCCAAAGGAAGATTTAGATAAATTAACTGTTAATTGGGAATTCTTAAAGGTCTCAAACAGAGCTTTAAGTCTAAGTAGGTGTTGATCCCAAGTATCAGACACCACAACAATATCATCTAGTATGCTGCCGTGCCTTCAAGTCCTTTAATAGCCTGATGGATGAGTTTCTGGAATGAAGAGGGGGAATTTTTCATTCCGAAGGGGGTAACTGTATACTGATAATGACCTCCTGGAATCACGAAGGCAGAGATTTCCTTCGCCTTATCTGTCAAAGGTACCTGATAGTAACCTTTAAGGAGATCTAATTTGGACACAAAAGTAGCCTTACCCACAAAGTCAATTACGTCATCCAGACGAGGAAGAGGGTAAGCATCTGTGATTGTGACCTCGTTCACTTTACGGTAGTCTGTGCACATACGAAACCCTCCATCAGCCTTTTTTACTAGGATGCACGGTGAAGCCCATGGACTAGACGACTCCTCCACTAAACCATGTTCTAACAAGAAGTCTACTTCCTGCTGAAGTAGCCTTTGCTTTTCAGGATTAGCTCTGTAGGGGAGAGTTTAATTTTTTTAGATTTTCCCACATCTACATCATGGTAACCTAACGTACATTTTTTCGGCACAATCCGAAAAAATATTAGGATATGACTGTAGAAGCTCAGTTAAATTGGTTGCTTGTATTTCAGATAATCCATCCATTAACGGGCTAGGATCCTTGAGGAGGACAGAATTTGAAAGTTTAGTATTAATTTCAGAGATAGAGTGCAAAGAGTCAGAGTCGTCCTCAGAGGTAGAGGACAGAGTCATTACTGGGACTTTATCTGGTGTATGAAAGGCCTTGATTTGATTAATGTGGTAAGTTTTGTTTTTGAGGTCTTATCAATGGGAGCTACCACATAATTTAAATCAGATAATCTACTTACAATCTGCATAGGTCCCGTATATCTAGCTTTCAAGGTGTGGCCAGTATAGGTTCCTGCACCAACACCTTGTCTCCTGGATGAAGGAGCGGAATTGTGCACTTTTGTCATACCTCTGTTTCATCTTGCTTTGAGCTGTCTTTAGGTTAGCCGTGGCCAACTCACGTGCCACCTGCAACCTTGAAGACGGGTTGTAGAGTGCTGAGCTTACGTCTTCTCCCATCCATCCTTCTTTGAGCACCCGAAGAGGACCTCGTACATTGTGCCCAAAGATCAGCTCAAACGGACTATACCCTGTAGACTCTTGCACCGTCTCTCGTACTGAGAACAGCAACAAAGGTAGTGATTCATCCCAGTCTGTCGGAAAGTGCATGCAAAAACTTCTCATCATTGTTTTTAATGTTTGGTGGAATCTTCCAAGGCGCCTTGGGACTGAGGATGATAGGCAGTGGATAAGTGTGAATTATCCCTAACCTAGTTAATACTTCCTAAATGCTTTGGCAGTGAAGTTAGTACCTGATCACTTTGTATAGTTTTAGGAATGCCAAAACAAGAAATGAATTTTGTTAAAGCTTTGAGAATAGCTTTAGTATTGATACTACGCATAGGGATTGCTTCAGGATATCTGGTTACTTTATCCAAATTGTAAATAAATACTGGTTTCCAGACTTTGACTTAGGTAGTGGACCTACACAATCTATAATTAAATCTGCAAATGGTTCTCCATCAGCAGGTATGGGTTGGAGAGGTGCAGGTTTAATGGAATGTCCAGGTTTTCCAACTTGCTGACATCTCGGCAACACCTAATATGATTCTTCACATCTTTCTTTAATTTGGCCAATAAAATTCTTTTGTGATTCTATACAAGGTTTTTGTAATTCCTAAGTGACCTCCTGATGACGTATTATGAGCTATATTTAATATCTGAGGTCTATACTTGGTTGGAACCACTAACTGTCGTATAATGCCGGCCCTCTTTCTCCTTACCAGTCTCAGTGCAAACCAAATAATCATTTTTAACTTCATACTTGACTGGATGACCCCAAGAGGATTTACCCATGGCTGCCTGAAAAGCGAATTTTAAAGAAGGGTCCTTTCGTTGTTCCTCCCGGAAGGACAGTCCCTCGGGCATGGAAACAGAGACATCTGGCAATCCTGCAACCTGGGAATAGGAAGGCTTGATCGGGGTCTGTTCACTTGATCTACGAGGCTCTGGCCAGTTTTCCTCGTAAAACAATGTGGCTATTCCGAGATCGGAGTCGTCCAAGGATAGGTCAACATTCTCTCCAGACAACCCTTGGGAAGTTGCCCGAGTTATGGCCAACACCGGAGAAGCATTAATCATTATAGGTTCAGGACACGAAGTAACAGTAGTAATGTTATTACCCAGTAATAACATGGCATTTTTCATGGGAAATCCTTTTGAGATACCTACAGTCAAGTACCCAGTGTAATATTTGCACTGTACATAAATTTTATGCAAAGGAACTGAATATATAGCTCCTCCATAGGCTTCCAATAAAACTGAGGAATTCAAGGAAGTATCTCTGAAAGGGGTAATATTCCTTCTCTGACAAAGTGAGCAATATGCTCCAGTATCTCTAAAGGTATTTACTTTAGTTGGTTCTGAGTTTTCCTGAAGGGAAATAAGACTTTCGCAATAATAAGGGGCCATAACTTTTCTACTTCTCTAGGGGACATGTTACTAGGGATATTAGAGATTTTCCCGATGGGTTGAGGTTTTTGGGGGCAGTTGGAACTGATGTGACCTACTTTATTGCACCTGAAGCAGACGACAGGCTTGCCCTTTACTCCCTGATGACGTTGCAAGTGGTGTCGTTCTGGCTGGTGCCTCTCTGGATATTGTTGTCGAGATGCTCCATAAGTAGTTTGCCTCTCCGCAGGGGACCATAGTTGAGAAGCGTGGCTCACCAGGTGACTTGGTTGGATGACGTAGACGCTCTCCCTCCGGCTGGCACTTCATTCTCCAATGTTGTCGATCTCTGCTCACGCCAGACTGTTGAAAAGAGAGACGGGACCGCTCGGACAAGGAGCGGTTCGTTTCGAAGGTATCAGCCAACCTGGCCGCCTCCAATGCAGTGGTTAAGTCACGATCCTGCAGAAAGACACGAACCTCTGGTCCCACAGACCCAGCAGGTTATCAATCAGAATAAGCTGCACCAGCTCCTCAAAGTTAGAGACACCACTTCGCTTTATACCAGCTGTAAAAGCTTTGGTTTTGCTGTCTCACAAGTCCACCAGGGATTGGACCAAGCTGCCGCCTGTTCAATTTGAAGGTCTTACGATATTTAGCTGGGATACATGTATATGCTCCCAACACTGTGTCTTCACTACTTGATAATCAGAGAATTCAGCGTCAGTTAATACCGACGTAAATTCCTGTGCCTTACCCAATAATGCTGTATGAACCAACGCTGCCCAGTGCTGTTCCGGCCACCTCAAGGCTCGAGCCTGATTTTCGAAGCTTTCGAAAAATTGCTCTGGTTCGGCCTCATTGAAGCGGGGAACAAGCTGTACTGCTTTTTTGTAAACTGAAATCGTTTACAGAATGCGAAACTGCCTCCTTTCTCTTTCCCTATCAAATTCTTCCCTTGCGAATGCTCTCTGTTCCCTAGTTTGCTCCAGCGTGATTTTTGCCAGCTCAAGTGCCAACGACGCTGATTCATCTCGAGACAACCCAGCTGCACCATACTGACCATTTGCTCCGTAGGTGTATCATCTTCCTCATGCGAGAACATAAGTAGTTTTTTTCCCTAGCTCCCGTAGAGGGAGGAGTTTGATGTGCCATCTCTCTTCAATAAGTTATGTCAGCAATAAGTGAACGCAGTTGCGCAGCTGTGAGAGTGCGTTATAGGGAATCCAATGGAACGAGCAATTTGCCAACAACGCTGTAGGGACAATTTAGTAGGTTATGCAAAGTATATGCCGACACCAGCGTCTGACTCGTCTAGGTGGCATAAGTTATTCGCTATGCACAGTACGAATACCCCAACGTAACACGTTAATTGCAGAGACACGCTTAGCTATGCACAGTACGATTGCAGAATACGCATACAAGCAAAGCCGACTGCACACAAGATTGACCGTAGCGAAGCGAGCACACTGAACAAGCTAGTAGCGAGCTGTTGAACGATCACACAATAGCAAGGCTGATCATAAGCAACTGACACGCAAAATTTGTAAAGCGAAGCGAAACAGCAAGCTACACAATGTTCCTGCTACAAGCTTCACCCTAAGCTCAACCGTTTCTCTAAGATCCAGCTCTCGACAGGCTACCCATATTACAACCCAGGATTTCAAATGGCCTGTTATCCCAGGTGTAATGGGAGCAAATAAACACAGTAGAAAAAGTTTTAGACTTATATTATCCTTCACCAATTTAGAACAGCAATATGTACACTATGTACAGTGATAAATATAGTGCACTCCACGGTAAGGCAAGGCAGAAATAGAAGCCACAAGATAGCAGACCGTGCTTCAACCAGCTCTAGAATGGGAATGACAAGGGCAGACAGGAGAGCGGTATCCACATAACCTCTGCGATTGTCAATCCCACCTTCTTATTGGCTAGAACCTGGTCACTAGTTGAACGATGGGGCCCCATCATCAACTCTTAGCAACCTGGTTCGCTGTTGGGGGAGATAGCCTGTAAATGAGGTGTGTCCATGCGCCGAATAAAGGTTACGTACTCTTTGCATGCCACAGCGACAAATAATTTTTTACCTTTAATTATATCTCACTTGATTGTCTTAATATAAACATTTACTTTATACGTCCCTGCAGATGTAATATATACAGACTTTGCAAAAGCCTTCGACAAGTGTGACCATGGCGTAATAGCGCACAAAATGCGTGCTAAAGGAATAACAGAAAAGTCGGTCGATGGATCTATAATTTCCTCACTAACAGAACACAGAGAGTAGTCGTCAACAGAGTAAAGTCCGAGGCAGCTACGGTGAAAAGCTCTGTTCCACAAGGCACAGTACTCGCTCCCATCTTGTTCCTCATCCTCATATCCGACATAGACAAGGATGTCAGCCACAGCACCGTGTCTTCCTTTGCAGATGACACCCGAATCTGCATGACAGTGTCTTCCATTGCAGACACTGCAAAGCTCCAGGCGGACATCAACCAAATCTTTCAGTGGGCTGCAGAAAACAATATGAAGTTCAACGATGAGAAATTTCAATTACTCAGATATGGTAAACATGAGGAAATTAAATCTTCATCAGAGTACAAAACAAATTCTGGCCACAAAATAGAGCGAAACACCAACGTCAAAGACCTGGGAGTGATCATGTCGGAGGATCTCACCTTCAAGGACCATAACATTGTATCAATCGCATCTGCTAGAAAAATGACAGGATGGATAATGAGAACCTTCAAAACTAGGGAGGCCAAGCCCATGATGTACACTCTCAGGTCACTTGTTCTATCTAGGCTGGAATATTGCTGCACACTAACAGCACCTTTCAAGGCAGGTGAAATTGCCGACCTAGAAAATGTACAGAGAACTTTCACGGCGCGCATAACGGAGATAAAACACCTCAATTATTGGGAGCGCTTGAGGTTCCTAAACCTGTATTCCCTGGAACGCAGGGGGAGAGATACATGATTATATACACCTGGAAAATCCTAGAGGGACTAGTACCGAACTTGCACACGAGAATCACTCACTACGAAAGCAAAAGACTTGGTCAGACGATGCACCATCCCCCCAATGAAAAGCAGGGTGTCACTAGCACGTTAAGAGACCATACAATAATTGTCAGGGGCCCGAGACTGTTCAACTGCCTCCCAAAACACATAAGGGGATTACCAACAGACCCCTGGCAGTCTTCAAGCTGGCACTGGACAAGCACCTAAAGTCAGTTCCGGATCAGCCGGCTGTGGCACGTACGTTGGTTTGCGTGCAGCCAGCAGCAACAGCCATGGTTGATCAGGCTCTGATCCACCAGGAGGCCTGGTCACAGACCGGGCCGCGGGGGCGTTGACCCCCGGAACTCTCTCCAGGTAAACTCCAGGTAAACTCATTCTAAAAGTCTCGTGTTATCTCTGCAAGCTTATCTTTTTTGTCACCAACCAGCTTAACAAGCTTCATCAACCAGAAACAAACTCGTCAAGCTTTCTAATCAAATAGCAGCAGTCCTAAGCTTAACATCAAATAGCTTAAACAATTTCTTCAGCAAAGAACTAAGCAATGTGATTTGAGAACCACCTCAGCAAGAAGCTAAGAACAGCAGTGAAAGATATCATTCACTGTTTGTACAAATGATTTAGAAACAGACAAGTTGGTTTATTGGGAATCTTGATTCTGGAAATGTTTCGCCGTTAATTGGTTTCTTCAGTGCAATACAGAGAAGAACGGTGGAAGATAAGGAGTTTGAGGTAATCAGTCCCTCAGCCTTGAGTCAACATGTTCAATCAGTCTTGATAAATGCTACCCAAGTGTCTCATAATCATTCAGTATGTTTCAAGCTAAACCTTCGTCACTAGCTTTCTGTTGTGCTAAGTGCGACTCCAACAGGAGCTTTCTAACATACATAATTGATATTTCCTCCAGATGACAGCATTTCTAAATTGCAAAAATAAAATCAACCATAAAAATGCGTGAGCGCTTGAGGCATATTTTGCATTGCTTTGTCGAGAGAAAGAATGATTGATTTCTCTCTTCTTTCTGTGACGCCTCGCGTCCTTGTATCTCTGAAGAGTCTGACACAATAATATATAATTTTTTAGCCCATTCTCTTATTTATAAAGCAGGTCGATGATGAATTATATTCCAAATAAAGAACTATCTACTAGGTAAATTTAGATCTAGGTAGATTATCTACTGCTTGTGTATTCACTGTCATAACTCTCAAAGCACGTGTAACTATAATCAAAGCAAGTCAAAGTATTCAAGGTACTTTCTCACATTTCACAAACCAAATAGCTGAGAAGTGTAAACTATCCAGCACTACTACCACCCATCACTACTACCACCAACACTACAACCACCCAACACTACTACCACCCAACACTACTACCACCCAACACTACTACCACCCAACACTACTACCACCCAACACTACTACCACCCAACTCTACTACCATCCAGCACTACTACCATCCAGCACTACCACCAACACTACCACCCACCCAACCCTACCACCACCAACACTACCCCACCAACAAATACCACCACCAACACTACCAACCACCCAACACTACTACCAAACCCAACACTACTACCACCCAACACTACTACCACCCAACACTACTACCATCCAACACTACTACCATCCAGCACTACTCCAGTAGTAAAAAAAAACATACCACAGCGGGGTTTGAACCCGCGATTAATCATAAACTTCAGACCGAGCGATAAAGATTTCGTGGGTCAAGTTTATCTGTAGAATCCTTTTTGGATAAGAGCAAAACCCACACGGGTGAATAGAGGCGCCAAGGGAATGGGTCGGGAGATGGTTTAGATTTCATCTTAAGAAGCAGTAAGTCCATGCTAAGGTGTAATGATGCTGTGCTCCCAAGATCAGTAGGACTCGGGATATATTGAATTCCTAGACCACGGTGCCTGAGCCATAGTTCCTGGGAAAATGCCTGGGGCCATAGTTCCTGGACATGCCTGGGGCCATAGTTCCTGGACATGCCTGGGCCATAGTTCCTGGACATGCCTGGGGCCCTAGTTCCTGGACATGCCTGAGGCCATAGTTCCTGGACATGCCTGGGGCCATAGTTCCTTTGGGCATGCCCGGGGCCCCTAGTTCCTGGACATGCCTGGGGCCATAGTTCCTGGACATGCCTGAGGCCATAGTTCCTGGACATGCCTGGGGCCATAGTTCCTGGACAGCCTGGGGCCATAGTTCCTGGGCATGCTTGGGGCCAAAGTTCCTGGACATGCCTGGGACCTATAGTTCCTAGACATGCCCGGGGCCATATTTTCCCGGACATGCCTGGGGCCATAGTTTCCCGGACATGCCTGGGGCCATTGTTCCTGGCATGCCGGGGGCCCAAATTCCTGGGCATGCCCGGGGCCATAGTTCCTGGACGCCCGGGGCCCTAGTTCCTGGAAC
>NW_026472988.1:0-10514 GCF_026875155.1 Cherax quadricarinatus | reverse complement strand
TTTAAAAGCCGCCCCCTTTGTCTTTAAACCCACTTCTTCCTAGGTAGTAATAAGGTTATCACAAGTTAATATACTTTGGATTCAAACAGGAGTCTTCTGGGGGGCTGCATCTGCTCTTGTTGCCCTTCCTAGTTAGAACGTAAAAAATTTTGGGTTGAGTTAGGCAAAAATTAAACAACTGGCGTTACACTGCAAACTGATTGTTTGCAATCCTAATGGCGTAAGCAACTAGGGAACTGAGCTTGATCTATCATCATTATGATTCTTGTCATCATTAAAAGCTCTTGACTTATATAATGATCAAGAAATATTCATTGGGAACCCAGGTACGATACTCAAAAAATCAGGAAAAAGTATTAATGTAAAATTGCTATGAATCCTAACACTTTTGGTTTACCCCTTCATGATAAAGTTGATAGTTAGCAAGAAGGTACCCTGATGGAGAATGTAGAATATAACTTTGAAAATATCTGTGTTTAACATTTGAAATATTAGGAGAAATAATAATGAAAATGATTGTTATAGGAATGCAGTTAGAAATGAGATCTATAACCCACACGAAAAAAAGAAGTAGATAAGTAGTTTTTTTAGCAACTTGCATGTGAACACTGCTGAGTTGTAGTGGCCAGATTAGGCTTGGTTACAAGTACTGATTTGATTGTTGTAGTGGCAGACTTGGGCTTGGTTACAAGTACTGAACTGATGTTGTAGTGGCCGGCTAGGCTTGGTTACAAGTACTGACTGATGTGTAGTGGCCAGACTTAGGCTTGGTTACAATTATGATGTGTTGTAGTGGCCAGGCTTGGCTTGGTTAAAAGACTGACTAGGGTTGTAGTGGCCGGGCTTAGGCTTGGTTACAGTACGACTGATGTTTGTAGGGGCCCAGGCGTAGGCTTGGTTACAAGTACTGATTGAGTTGTAGTGGCCAGGCTTAGGTTTGGGTTTTACAAGTACTGACTGATGTTTGTGTGGCAGGTTAGGCTTGGTTACTAGTACTGACTGTGTTGTAGGGGCCCAGGTTTTAGGCTTGGTTACAAGTACTGACTGATGTTGTTGTGGGCCGGCTTAGGCTTGGTTACAAAGTACTGATGATGTTGTGTGGCCAGGCTTAGGCTTGGTTACGAGTACCGACTGATGTTGTAGTGGCCGGGCTTAGGCTTGGTTAAAGTACTGACTGATGTTGTAGTGGCCAGGTTAGGCTTGGTTCAATTTCTGACTGATGTTGTAGTGGCCCAGGCTTTGGCGGTTACAAGTTCGGGACTGTTTTTAGGGCAGGCTTGGCTTGGTTACAGGTATGACTGATTGTTGTAGTGGCCAGGCTTAGGCTTGGTTACAAGTACTGACTGATGTTGTAGTGGCCAGGCTTAGGTTTGGGTTTTCAAGTACTGACTGATGTTGTAGTGGCCAGGCTTAGGCTTGGTTACAAGTCTTCTGGATTTTTGGGGAGACACCAGATGATGATCAAACCAAATGTAAATTATGTGGTCAGGTATTGGTCCTGTCTTGAACACTATGTGCCTTAATTGTCCACTTGTTGAGGAATATTTGACTTATAAACCTATGTGTTGCAAGATATCTTATTAATGAAAATAAATACAGATATACAAAGAAAATTTTTCAGGGAATCTGCTTGTACAGATAAGTGAACGTAGATATAAATCCCAATGTATTCCGTTAACCTTTTGGGCCTATTTTCAGGCCTTTTGTGTTCCAATCCTTTTGCGCTACCGTCCACGGATGGTATGGGGTCCACATAATGTGGGCACTTTGGTGGAAAAATCAAGACCACTCTTTTGGGTTTCAAAAACCCATTTGTTAATTTTTCTATAACTTTTGCATACTATACTGTCAGTTCACGGGTTTCTGTGTGTAAACTTGCCTGTGTCTTTTTTCTAAAAAAACGGACTACATTAAGTTTTTCCCACCAAAACTGGCACTCGCCCTGTTTCGACTGACTTGTTGAGATTGTTGCTAGTGGCACACACAGTATTCTGTTCCCTCTCTCAGGAACCACAGAGAGATATCATCTGGCCCCACTGCCCTCACAGTATCAAGTTAAAACACAATAGTTTTCTACCCTTCCCCAGTTGTATGTATTGTGTACATCGCTTGCTGTTTGCATTTTAGTGTTTTCGTTTGCTGGTAGCCTTCCGTTGCTACTGGGAAATCATCATAAATTCTTACTGAGCTCCTCACGGACTTCTCAGTCATTCCCTGTGAGCTCTCCCTTCCTTTTCAGCCTCATTGTTTTGGTCCTTCCTGTTGTTTCCCCCTGATGTGGCAACATAAAAAACTCTGGGATGCTTGTCTTCTCAAACTGGCTTTGGGCTTCTTCGTATCCATGACCATCCGTGTGGGGCTATCGTTCCAATTCTTTTTTTCATGAGTCTTTGCCTTCTTATTTCTACACGATCTAGCCATTCAGCTTTGGATCTGCCCTTTCCCCCGGGCGCAAATTTTTTTTAGTTATGGCGATAAGGCTCGACCTTTGCTTTAAGAGAGAGAGAGAGGTACCAGAATACCTTTAATAATGTTTTGTTATCTATCATTCCATCTTTCTATATTTCTGTCTAGATCTATATATCTATCTGTATTATTATTATAGTTATTTTCTTCTTCTTCTTCTTCTCTTCTTCTTCTTCTTCTTATTATTATATTATTATTATTAGTAGTAGTAGTAGTAGTAGTAGCAGCAGTAGTAGTAGTAGTAGTAGTATTAGTTTGTTATTAGTATTAGTAGTAGTAGTAGTAGTGTATAGTAGTAGTAGTAGTAGTAGTAGTAGTAGTAGTAGCAAAACCCATACGGGTCATAAAGCCTGGTTAATGAAGACAATCAGGTCAGGTGCCCCCCTAACACCTACTATTTTCATGTTATGTTGCAGGTCCCTAAAGTCACTGTTAATGTTGCAGGTCCCTAACGTCACTGTTAGTGTTGCAGGTCCCTAACGTCACGTTAGTGTTGCAGGTCCCTCAGGTCACTGTTAGTGTTGTAGGTCCCTCACGTCACTGTTAGTGTTGCAGGTCCCTCACGTCACTGTTTTAAAGTTGCAGGTCCCTAACGTCACTGTTAGTGTTAAAGGTCCCTAACGTCACTGTTAGTGTTGCAGGTCTCAGGTCACTGTTAGTGTTGTAGGTCCCTCACGTCACTGTTAGTGTTGCAGGTCCCTAACGTCACTGTTAGTGTTGCAGGTCCCTACGTCATGTTAGTGCTGCAGGTCCCTAACGTCACTGTTAGTGTTGCAGGTCCCTAACGTCACTGTTAGTGCTGCAGGTCACTCAATTTCATTTTAATATTTCAGGTCACTCACCTCTTTATCAATGTTGCAAGGTCACTCACCTCTTTATCAATGTTGCAGGTCACTCACCCCCGCTGGTAACACTACTAATAGAGGACACTAACCCTTCCCACCTTGGGGGACAAGTCCCTGGCGTTCAACTCTACCCCCTTAAGTGAGGTGAACCTTTCTTCCCAAAAAAATAGCCACTATCGACCCCACTGCCTTCCAAGGTAACGTTATTACGTTTATGGGGAAGAGCTACACCCGTAGGGGTCCTTCAGTGCATTGAGGATAGTTTGGGACTCCTGTAACACGGATGTTAGCGAACTTAGCTCACATACTGAGTCTCCGTGGTTCGATCCCCAGTACGTGTGGAAACATGGGTGTTTCCTTAAGACACCTGCTGCCATGTTCACCTAGAAGGAAGTTGGTACCTGGGTGTTAGCCGACTGGTGTGGGTCGCATCCTGGGACAAGTTGCGGGGAAAAGCTTGCACAATCAGGGGCTTTCTATATGGTATGTCACTGATGTCAGCTATGGTCTGTAAACGTTGTACCATGTACTTGTAGAAATAAACATTATTTTTATTATTATTATTATTATTGTTATTATTATTATTATTATTATTATTATTATTATTTTATTGGCCTGGGGAGGGAGGGAGTAATCAAG
Source organism: Cherax quadricarinatus (assembly GCF_026875155.1). Lineage (NCBI taxonomy): Eukaryota > Metazoa > Arthropoda > Malacostraca > Decapoda > Parastacidae > Cherax > Cherax quadricarinatus. Next base: position 6,564 of record NW_026472988.1, on the reverse strand, counting down.
TTTGATCTGAGGAGGAGGAGAGATTTGTAACTAAGCTTTACTAAACTAAACATGAATTGGACCTGTTTGTCTTTAGTGAAGATTTGTTTAATGTGGAGACAGAGTTATCAAGGATGAGGGGACTGATCACCTTCTGTCTGGGCTGAGCGGACTGATTACTCCTGTATGGGCTGAGGGACTGTTTACCTTCTGTTTGAGCTAAGCGATGATCACTCTTATTTGATACATTTGTGCGTCACATTCGGTGCCTATTACTAACCTACCATATGGTGAATATAATAAACCTAGTTGGATGAATCTTATTATAGTCAGGCTGGCACAGTGGCTAACACGGTCTGAGTTTTACCACTCTCTGATCGCGGGTTCTATCCCCCCACAGTGGTATGCTCTATTAATGGTTTGGGGGGGGGGTTTTTTGGGGGGGAAATTACCAACCAATATGTTAGTAAAAGAACACAAGTGCAACTAATGTGACATTTTATTGATGTTTTTGTTGTGATCAAAAAAAAAAAATATCACATTAGTTGCACTTGTGTCCTTTTACCTGACAAGTTGCTCTATGTTAGGTAAAATACCTGTCGGTATTTTATACCATTTTAATGTTCAAGTTGCTCTATGTTGATACAAACAAGGGGAAGGGAAGGGGGGGGAGTAGCTACATGTGTTCCAGAAAAATGAATTGTTGCATAAAACAGGTATAGAAATTGAAGGAATGGACGCGGAATGCAAGTCTAAGTCTAGGTAGATTTACTAGAAGGACAGGACAGCTTTATTTAGGTTTCAGAATATCATACCCCCCCCCCCCAAGGTAGCGACAGAGTTCTCTGGTTGAAATGTTATATTTCCAGGCCAAATTAACTGTACTTATTCTTTGAACAGTAATTTGGAGTCCAGGCAAGTCACTGGACTCCAAATTACTGGTCAAAGAAGTACAGTTAATTTGCCTGGAAGATATAACAATTTCAACCCAGAGAACTCTGTCGCTACCTGAGTTTGGGGGGAATTGATATACTGAACCTAAAATAAATCTGTCCTGTCCTTCTAGTAAATCTACCTAGACTTAGACTTGCATTCCGCGTCCATTCCTTCAATTTCTATACCTGTTTTATGCAACAATTCATTTTTCTGGAACACATGTAGCTACTCCCCCCCCTTCCCTTCCCCTTGTTTGTATCAACATAGAGCAACTTGAACATTAAAATGGTATAAAATACCGACAGGTATTTTACCTAACATAGAGCAACTTGTCAGGTAAAAGGACACAAGTGCAACTAATGTGATATTTTTTTTTTTTGATCACAACAAAAACATCAATAAAATGTCACATTAGTTGCACTTGTGTTCTTTTACTTAACATATTGTTGGTAATTCAACCCACATTAATAGAGCATACCACTGGTGGGGATAGAACCCGCGATCAGAGAGTGGTAAAACTCCAGACCGTGTTAGCCACTGTGCCAGCTGACTATAATAAGATTCATCCAACTAGGTTTATTTATTCACCATAGGTAGGTTAGTATAGGCACCAATGTGACCACAAATGTATCAAATAAGAGGTGATCAGTCGCTTAGCTCAAACAGAAGGTAAACAGTCCCTCAGCCCATACAGGAGGTAATCAGTCCCTCAGCCCAGACAGAAGGTGATCAGTCCCTCAGTCTTGATAACTCTGTCTCCACATTAAACAAATCTTCACTAAAGACAATCAGGTCCAATTCATGTTTAGTTTAGTAAAGATTAGTTACTAAATCTCTCCTCCTCCTCAGATCAAACTTGATTACTCCCTCCCTCCCCAGGCCTATAATAATAATAATAATAATAATAATAATAATAATAATAACAATAATAATAATAATAATAATAATAATGTTTATTTCTACAAGTACATGGTACAACGTTTACAGACCATAGCTGACATCAGTGACATACCATATAGAAAGCCCCTGATTGTGCAAAGCATTTCCCGCAACTTGTCCCAGGATGCGACCCACACCAGTCGGCTAACACCCAGGTACCTACTTCCTTCTAGGTGAACATGGACAGCAGGTGTCTTAAGGAAACACCCAGTGTTTCCACACGTACTGGGGATCGAACCACGGAGACTCAGTATGTGAGCTAAGTTCGCTAACATCCGTGTTACAGGAGTACCAACTATCCTCAATGCACTGTAGGACCCCTACGGGTGTAGCTCTTCCCCATAAACGTAATAACGTTACCTTGGAAGGCAGTGGGGTCGATAGTGGCTATTTTGTTGGAAGAAAGGTTCACCTCACTTAAGGTGGTAGAGTTGAACGCCAGGGACTTGTCTCCCAAGGTGGGAATGTTAGTGTCCTCTATTAGTAGTGTTACCAGCGAGGTGAGTGACCTGCAACATTGATAAAGAGGTGAGTGACCTGCAACATTGATAAAGAGGTGAGTGACCTGCAATATTAATAATGAATTGAGTGACCTGCAGCACTAACAGTGACGTTAGGGACCTGCAACACTAACAGTGACGTTAGGGACCTGCAGCACTAACAGTGACGTTAGGGACCTGCAACACTAACAGTGACGTTAGGGACCTGCAACACTAACAGTGACGTGAGGGACCTACAACACTAACAGTGACCTGAGGGACCTGCAACACTAACAGTGACGTTAGGGACCTGTAACACTAACAGTGACGTTAGGGACCTGCAACATTAACAGTGACGTGAGGGACCTGCAACACTAACAGTGACGTGAGGGACCTACAACACTAACAGTGACCTGAGGGACCTGCAACACTAACAGTGACGTTAGGGACCTGCAACACTAACAGTGACGTTAGGGACCTGCAACATTAACAGTGACGTTAGGGACCTGCAACATTAACAGTGAAAATAGTAGGTGTTAGGGAGGCACCTTGACCTGATTGTCTTCATTAACCAGGCTTTATGACCCGTATAGGTTTGCTACTACTACTACTACTACTACTACTACTACTACTACTACTACTACTACTACTACTACTACTAATACTAATACTAATACTAATACTACTACTACTACTACTACTGCTGCTACTACTACTACTACTACTACTAATAATAATAATAATAATAATAAGAAGAAGAAGAAGAAGAAGAAGAAGAAGAAGAAGAAAATAACTATAATAATAATACAGATAGATATATAGATCTAGACAGAAATATAGAAAGATGGAATGATAGATAACAAAACATTATTAAAGGTATTCTGGTACCTCTCTCTCTCTCTTCAAGCAAAGGTCGAGCCTTATCGCCATAACTAAAAAAAATGTTGCGCCCCGGGGGGAGGGGCAGAGTCCAAAGCTGAATGTGCTAGATCGTGTAGAAAATATAGAAGGCAAAGAACTCATGAAAACAAGGAATTGGAACGACTAGCCCGACACGGATGGTCATGGATACGAAGAGAAGCTCAACGCCAGTTTGAGAATGACATAGCATCCCAGAGTTGTTATGTTGCCACATCAGGAGGAAAACAACAGTAAGGGACCAGACAATGAGGCTGAAGAAGGAAGGAGGAGAGCTCACAGGGAATGACTGAGAAGTCTGTGAGGAGCTCAGTAAGAAATTTATGATGATATTCCCAGTAGCAACAGGAAGGCTACCAGCAAACGAAAGCACTAAAATGCATCAGCAAGCGATGTACACAATACATACAACTGGGGAAGAGGTGAGAAAGCTATTGTGTGAACTTGATACTGTGAGGGCAGTGGGACCAGATGATATCTCTCTGTGGTTCCTGAGAGAGGGAACAGAAAGTACTGTGTGTGCCACTAGCAACAATCTTCAACAAGTCAGTCGAAACAGGGCGAGTGCCAGTTGTGTGGAAGAGACTTAATGTAGTCCTGTTTTTTTAGAAAGAAGACACAGGCAAGTTTACACTACAGACCAGTGTAACTGACATGTATAGTATGCAAAGTTATAGAAAAGATTATCAGAAGTGTATTAGAGCACCTAAAAGAGTGGTGGCTTTAGATTTTGCCACCAAAGTGGCTACATTATTGTGGACCCCATACCCATCCTGTGGACGGTAGCGCAAGAGCATATGGATACACAAAAGGCCTAGGACATAGGCCCCAAAAGGGTTAACAGGAATACAATTGGATTTATATCTACAGTTCACTTATCTGTTACAAGCAGATTCATGAAATTTGCTTAGTATATCTGGTATCTTATTTTCATTAATAAGATATCTTGACATATCACATAGGTTATTATAATGTCTATATATTCCTCAACAAGTGGACAATTAAGCACATAGTGTTCAAGACAGTGACCATATTCCTGACCACATAATTTACATTTGGTTTGATCATCATCTGTGTGTCTCCCAAACTGCCAGAAGTACTTGTAACCAAGCCTAAGCCTGGCCACTACAACATCAGTCAGTACTTGTAACCAAGCCTAAGCCTGGCCACTACAACATCAGTCAGTACTTGTAACCAAGCCTAAGCCTGGCCACTACAACATCAGTCAGTACTTGTAACCAAGCCTAAGCCTGGCCACTACAACATCAGTCAGTACTTGTAACCAAGCCTAAGCCTGGCCACTACAACATCAGTCAGTACTTGTAACCAAGCCTAAGCCTGGCCACTACAACATCAGTCAGTACTTGTAACCAAGCCTAAGCCTGGCCACTACAACATCAGTCGGTACTCGTAACCAAGCCTAAGCCTGGCCACTACAACATCAGTCAGTACTTGTAACCAAGCCTAAGCCTGGCCACTACAACATCAGTCAGTACTTGTAACCAAGCCTAAGCCTGGCCACTACAACATCAGTCAGTACTTGTAACCAAGCCTAAGCCTGGCCACTACAACATCAGTCAGTACTTGTAACCAAGCCTAAGCCTGGCCACTACAACATCAGTCAGTACTTGTAACCAAGCCTACGCCTGGCCACTACAACATCAGTCAGTACTTGTAACCAAGCCTAAGCCTGGCCACTACAACATCAGTCAGTACTTGTAACCAACCCTAAGCCTGGCCACTACAACATCAGTCAGTACTTGTAACCAAGCCTAAGTCTGGCCACTACAACATCAGTCAGTACTTGTAACCAAGCCTAAGCCTGGCCACTACAACATCAGTCAGTACTTGTAACCAAGCCTAAGTCTGGCCACTACAACATCAGTCAGTACTTGTAACCAAGCCTAAGTCTGGCCACTACAACGTCAGTCAGTGTTCACACTGCAAGTTGCTAAATAAACATACTTATCTACGTTCTTGTTATCGTAGTGGGTTATAGATCTCAGGCTTCTAACTGCATTCCTATAACAATCATTTTCATTATTTACTTCTCTCCTAATATTTCTAATGTTAAACACAGATATATCAAAGTTATATTCTACATTCTCCATCAGGGTACTCTTCTTGGCTAACATATCAACTTTATCATGAAGGGGTAAACCAATGTGTGATGGGATTCATAGCAATTGTACATTAATTACTTTTTCCTGGATTTTTGAGTATCTGTACCTGGCTTCCCCAATGAATATGTTCTTGAGTCATTATATAAGTCAAGAGCCTTCAATGATGACATAGAATCAGTAATGATGATAGAGTCAAGCTCAGTGTCATAGGTTAGCTTTAGCGCCATTAGGATTGCAAACAATTCAGTTTGCAGTGTAGACGCCCAGTTGTTAATTCTTATGCCTAACTCAACAAATTTATTATCGTTCTTAACTAGGAAGGTGGCAACAAGAGCAGATGCAGCCCTGCCAGAAGACTCCTGTTTAGATCCATAAGTATATATAACTTGTGATAACTTATTACTACCTAGGAAGAAGTGGGTTTATACTTGACAACCAGCACGGCTTTAAAGAGAGTAAATCCTTCTCACAAACTAATTGGAGTGCTATGACAAGGTAACAGAGGTAAAGCAGGAGAGAGAGGAATGGGTTGATTGCATGTTCTTGGCTTATGGGAAGGCCTTTAGCACAGAGCCGCCAATATATTGGTACAAAAGCTAGAGGAGCAAGCAGCAATAAAAGGGGAAAGCGCTACAATGGATCAAAGTATACCTGGCGGAAAGGAAACAATGGGTGATTGTCCCTGAAGATGTGTCTGAATGGGTGCATGTGGCGAGTAGGGGTTCCACAAGGATCAGTGTTAAGATCGGTACTATTTCTTGTTAAATTAGACACATGTGCAACTCTTGGGTATCTTTATTGAGGAAACGTTTCGCCACACAGTGGCTTCATCAGTCCGTACAAAGGAGAATCTTGAAGAACTGGAGGAGAATGAGGTAATCAGTCCCTCAGCCTTGAGTCGATGTGGTCAGTCCATCAATCTTGAATAGAATACGGCATAAGTGCGGAGAAGGAGCTTATAGACCGTAGGTAGGAGAGTTGCAGCAGTCGTAGGTGGGCACGACCTACTTCCACATTGAACAAATGTGACACCACCTACGACTGCTGCAAATCTCCACCTACGGTCTATAACTCCCCCTTTTCCGCACTTATGCCGTATTTTATTTTAAAATTGATGGACTGACCACATCGACTCAAGGGTGAGGGACTGATTACCTCATTCCCTCCTTTTCTTCAAGATTTCCCTTTTC
>NW_026472987.1:0-10868 GCF_026875155.1 Cherax quadricarinatus | reverse complement strand
AGAGGGGTAGATTACGACTTGGTTTGTCAGGTAGTAGTTTGAGAACAATAATACGAAAAGAACTTCAACTGAATTTTATTGACTTAAGACTCAGGGAGATTGACACCAGTCAGTCCATCTATCATCATTCTATCATGCAGGAGGAGCCACATGTCTATGGTACATCCAACAAAATAAGCAGACTTTGGGATGTCACTACCGCCCGCCTCCGGCTGGGTTACAAGTATCTTTGGCAGGTTAAATACCACCAGCAGATGTAGACCGAACGAAATGTAAACTTTACCAGATGGACTATTGTCCATCTGGTAAATGAATTTAGAGACAAAATGAAATAAATTAATTTAGAGACAACTCACTCAGAAATGTTCAAGAAATGGCAAAGTATTTTATCCACAGTGGTATATTACAAACCATTCTGGAGAAATTACCTGGAGTTTACCTGGAGAGAGTTCCGGGGGTCAACGCCCCCGCGGCCCGGTCTGTGACCAGGCCTCCTGGTGGATCAGCGCCTGATCAACCAGGCTGTTGCTGCTGGCTGCACGCAAACCAACGTACGAGCCACAGCCCGGCTGATCCGGAACTGACTTTAGGTGCTTGTCCAGTGCCAGCTTGAAAACTGCCAGGGGTCTGTTGGTAATCCCTCTTATGTGTGCTGGGAATCAGTTGAACAGTCTCGGGCCCCTGACACTTATTGTATGGTCTCTTAACGTGCTAGTGACACCCCTGCTTTCATTGAGGGGATGGTGCATCGTCTGCCAAGTCTTTTGCTTTCGTAGTGAGTGATTTTCGTGTCAAGTTCGGTACTAGTCCCTCTAGGATTTTCCAGGTGTATAAAAATCATGTATCTCTCCCTCCTGCGTTCCAGGGAATACAGGGTTTAGGAACCTCAAGCGCCTCCCAATAATTGAGTGTTTTATCTCCGTTATGCGCGCCGTTAAAGTTCTCTGTACTTTTTCTAGGTCGGCAATTTCACCTGCCTTGAAAGGTGCTGTTAGTGTGCAGCAATATTCCAGCCTAGATAGAACAAGTGACCTGAAGAGTGTCATCATGGGCTTGGCCTCCCTAGTTTTGAAGGTTCTCATTATCCATCCTGTCATTTTTCTAGCAGATGCGATTGATACAATGTTATGGTCCTTGAAGGTGAGATCCTCCGACATGATCACCCAGGTCTTTGACGTTGGTGTTTCGCTCTATTTTGTGGCCAGAATTTGTTTTGTACTCTGATGAAGATTTAATTTCCTCATGTTTACCATATATGAGTAATTGAAATTTCTCATCGTTGAACTTCATATTGTTTTCTGCAGCCCACTGAAAGATTTGGTTGATGTCCGCCTGGAGCTTTGCAGTGTCTGCAATGGAAGACACTGTCATGCAGATTCGGGTGTCATCTGGAAAGGAAGACACGGTGCTGTGGCTGACATCCTTGTCTATGTCGGATATGAGGATGAGGAACAAGATGGGAGCGAGTACTGTGCCTTGTGGAACAGAGCTTTTCACCGTAGCTGCCTCGGACTTTACTCTGTTGACGACTACTCTCTGTGTTCTGTTAGTGAGGAAATTATAGATCCATCGACCGACTTTTCCTGTTATTCCTTTAGCACGCATTTTGTGCGCTATTACGCCATGGTCACACTTGTCGAAGGCTTTTGCAAAGTCTGTATATATTACATCTGCATTCTTTTTGTCTTCTAGTGCATTTAGGACCTTGTCGTAGTGACTTTGCTCCCTGTAAATAAAGCATTACCACGTGTGTGTGTGTACTCACCTATTTGTACTCGCCTATTTGTGGTTGCAGGGGTCGAGTCATAGCTCCTTGCCCAGCCTCTTCACTGATTGCTACTAGGTCCTCTCTCTCCCTGCTAGCTTTATTATACCTCACCTTAAAACTATGTATGGTTCCCGCCTCCACTACGTCACTTTCTAGGCTATTCCACGGCCTGACTACTCTATGACTGAAGAAATACTTCCTAACATCCCTTTGATTCATCTGAGTCTTCAACTTCCAATTGTGACCCCTTGTTTCTGTGTCCCATCTCTGGAACATCCTGTCTTTGTCCACCTTGTTTATTTCGTGCAGTATTTTATATGTCGTTATCATGTCTCCCCTGACCCTCCTGTCCTCCAGTGTCATCAGGCCGATTTCCCTCAACCTTTCTTCGTAGGACAATCCCCTTAGCTCTGGGACTAGTCTTGTTGCAAACCTTTGCACTTTCTCTAATTTCTTGACGTGCTTGACCAGGTGTGGATTCCAAACTGGTGCTGCATACTCCAGTATGGGCCTGACGTAAATGGTATACAGAGTCTTGAACGATTCCTTACTGAGGTATCGGAATGCTATCCATAGGTTTGCTAGACGCCTGTATGCTGCAGCAGTTATCTGATTGATGTGCGCCTCAGGAGATATGCTCGGTGTTATACTTACCCCCAGATATTTTTCCTTGATTGAGGTTTGCAGTCTTTGGCCATCTAGACTATATTGTGTCTGCGGTCTTCTTTGCCCTTCCCCAATCCAAATGACTTTGCATTTGGCAGGGTTAAACTCAAGGAGCCAGTTGCTGGACCAGGCTTGTAGCCTGTCCAGGTCTCTTTGTAGTCCTGCCTGATCCTCGTCTGATTTGATTCTTCTCATTAACTTCACATTATCTGCAAACAAGGACACTTCTGAGTCTATCCCTTCCGTTATGTCATTCACATATACCAAAAACAGCACAGGTCCTAGGACTGACCCCTGTGGAACCCTGCTCGTCACAGGCGCCCACTCTGACACCTCGTCACGTACCATGACTCGTTGTTGCCTCCCTGTCAGGTATTCTCTGATCCATTGCAGTGCCTTTCCTGTTATGTGTGCCTGATCCTCTAGCTTTTGCAGTAACCTCTTGTGAGGAACTGTGTCAAAGGCCTTCTTGCAGTCCAAAAAAATGCTGTCAATCCACCCCTCTCTCTCTTGTCTTACTTCTGTCACCTTGTCATAAAATTCCAGTAGGTTTGTGACACAGGATTTTATAACGAGTTTGTTTGGTGTTCTGGTAGCGGGCGTGTGAATGATAGACGTCTTCAGAGGCTTCTTACTTTATTGTTAAGTCGTGGTGGGTACACAGGCTTGTGTGTTGTGCCCATGGCCCAGGAGGGCCATGCCCACGAGGAAGAGAGGAGTGGACAGTTCTTGACTGAGTGATGAGTGTCACCAGAGTGAGAGCGTGGCAAGGGCAGGCAGGCTGGCGTGCCCACCGAGAGGCCTGGCTACAGAGGGCAGCATCTTAGTGCTGCAAAATATGAACTAAGCTGGCAGACAGCATAGGCTGTCTGTGCAGACAGTGCAGGCTGTCTGTGCAGACAGTGCAGGCTGTCTACAATTTTTCTTCCCTGAAACCATGCTGGTTGTCAATTATACACTTGTTTCTTTCCAGGTGCTCCACCACTCTCCTCCTGATGATCTTCTCCATGATTTTGCATACTATACACGTTAGTGATACAGGTCTGTAGTTTAGTGCCTCATGTTTGTCTCCCTTTTAAAAATTGGGACTACATTTGCCATCTTCCATACCTCAGGGAGTTTCCCAGTTTCAATGGATGTGTTGAAGATCTTTGTTAATGGCACACACAGCATCTCTGCTCCCTCTCTAAGGATCCACGGAGAGATGTTGTCTGATCCCACCGCCTTTGAGGTGTCAAGTTCGCATAGCAGCTTCTTCACCTCCTCCTTGGTTATGTGTACCTCATCCAGCACTTGTTGGTGTACCCCCCTGTTCTGATTTCCTGGAGTCCTACTGGTTTCCACTGTAAATACTTTAAATCTGGTGTTGAGCTCCTGACATACCTCTCAGTCGTTTCTTGTGAGCTCCCCATCACCCTTCCTCAATCTGATTATCTGGTCCTTGACTGTTGTTTTCCTCCTGATGTGGCTATACAGCAGCTTCAGGTCAGACTTGACTTTCAATGCTATGTCATTTTCATATTGTCACTGAGCCTCCCTTCTTATCTGTGCATATTTGTTTCTGGCTCTTCAGCTGATCTCATTATTTTCCTGAGTTCTCTGTCTTCTGTACCTTTTCCATTCTCTAGTACACCTAGTTTTTGCCTCCCTATACCTTTGGGTGAACCAAGGACTCGTTCCGTTCTTCCCATTATTTCTGTTTCCCTTGGGAACAAACCTCTCCTCTGCCTCCTTGCATTTTTTTGCCACTAGCCATCATTTCTTGTACTTTTTTTCCCCGTCAGTTCCCTCTCCCCAAATGTTTCAGGAAGTTCCTCATCCCGGGAGTAGTTCCCCCTTTTGTAGTTTGGTTTTTCCATCCTATTCCGCATTCTCCATTGAAGCTAAAACTATGTAGTAAAAGCACGAACCACATGTCACTAGCTGGGGGCCTTTCATAATGATACCCTCGAGTCCGAATACTAAAGGGGTGAATAAAAGGTTAGTTTTGTGGATCACCCTCACCTCTCTTCTGGTAGTGTTATTGCTCTAAAACGTCAACAAGCATTTAAACCTAATATCTGGTGTCAGAGCAAGTTGCAAGCCTCGAAAAATTTTCCAAGGGTTTGATTTTAGCTGGGGACGGGCCGGGGGACTCTGCCCGCTATTTTCACCCCCGGAGCCCTCAACAGAGCTATTACATTGCATTGTACGCCCTCCTCAACGTCGATGTATAAGTGTCAAGCTGGGGCCACATTGCCAGGAAATGCCCTTTAAATACATGGTGTGCGTGTGTGCAATGTCTTTTTCTGAACGGTGTTATGTTGATAAAAACAGCAACAGATGTTGCTAAACAATGTATAATTGAAAGCCCTCGGGTCCCGGCTCTAGACTGCAGTGTGAGGGCTGATGCATCGCAGCCAACCGCACTTCACCCTGTACCCCTCTTTAGACCCCCCAGGCTACAGGTACCTCGAGTCTGAATATGGCCATGCCTGCCCTCAGAAAAATGGGGTGAGCCCCCACCGGGGGGAGCCGTCAACGACCCCTCACGTCGGCTGAATCCCAGCCTAGCTGAGCAGTGACAGTCCCCAACGAGCTCGCTGACCGGGACTTCCGTCTCCAGATGTTCCAAGTCTTGCCCCTGGGGTAAAAACCCTGATGTCGCGATAAAAGTACGGGAAAAACACAACAATTTCCCCTGAAACAACAACTTGAACAACAAAGGAAAGAGGGTGTAGAGTGTCAATAAAAAGATTGTCACAATCTGTGAAAGAAATTTAAAAGGGTGCTAAACAAGGTGGTGGGGTGTTTTAATTACAGTAATGACGAATAAAATATTTGTTGATAACTATAGTGAGCATCTAATGAAGGCTATGGTGTCAATGGTTGTAATAGTGATGACCGTAAGGGAAGTGGTGGTGAAGAGGTGTGGGGGAAGGGTTTGTTATAATGTTAGTAAAGTGATGAGCGTAAATAAGGGGTTTAAAGAGTGTGTGAGGCGGTGGTGTTTAATGTTAGAAATTGTGATGAGCGAATAAAAGTGGTGGTGCAGAGTGTGATGAGGTTAACCAATAGCATTAAGTTGAATACAATCTGTTGAAAAATGTAATGAAACAATTTTGGTAGTGGCTTTGGGTGTGACATTTGTGGTTGGTGAATGTTAGTGGAGGAGGGAATGTGGTGGTGGTGTCCCTATCATACATTCACCATAAACGCGTCATGCTCTGGGTTTCAAAGATTTCCCACGGGCCTTAAAAACTGGAGGTGATTTAAACAAACTCATGGAAAGGGACATGTTGACTTTGAAAAGGTCTGCTATTTTATGAACTTTTTTCATTATGCTGAAAAAATCAAGATGATCACAGGACCCCTATAATGGATCAAAACTGTATAAACTTTCTATATTAAGCTGGAAAATTGCATCACTTAGAAAAGACTTCCGACCTTCATCAAAAAGAACCCAAACCCCTTGATGTTGTGTATCTACAAAAAGTGCAGAGTCCCCGAAAAATCCCCAAACCCCCAAATTACCATCATTTGTTGCTATAAACTCAAATCTACAATCTTGTGTTCTATTATTAAAAAAATCGCTTCCCCATCAACTTTTGCACACAAGAAAAAAGAGGGGCTACAATTCACGGTGTTTTGGATTTTTTAGGGAACTTGCTCTCAACATATTTAATGTATGTCCTGCTGAAAATTTAAATTTCTTGGAGCTCCCCCAAATTGTGCTTATTTGAGCCTATTTTATTATTGGCGATTACAATGCGGAACAAAAGCATGGAAACTCACAGTTTGGTAATCATAATGGCAATCAAATGTTGTTACTTTAAATATTTATGATAATGTCCAAATTGTAGGTGACCCTTTAACCCACAATTCTTTGGGGCGTCCTTTATTTTGTCCGGGCTTCAAAAATTACTTCTGCCGTGGAGTCTTTCCCTTGTAAAGAATTTGCGTCGATCATTTTTCCCAGGCTAAACTTGTATTGGGTAATCTATCCTTCCCGGTGGGATATTTAAACGGAAACGTTTTTTTTGTTCCCCCTGATCGCATGATGATTTGTTTCAAGTGATGACTGGTATAATTTCCATGGTGTTCCCCTGTAGAGCCTTTAACAAGATCTTGTGAGGTATTCAGAAAATATTGGCCCCCACTGAAACCCCTTGGTACTCTAAAACCCAACAAACTTCCCTAAAAATCGTACCTCCCTTTAAAAAAAATACTTATTACAACGATTCTAAACCGTACCTGAAAAGTACTGCTCGCGACTGGCCTGCCCATAGAAAACATCGACCCCCGGAATGCTGGGCTCTTCCAAATGCCCTTGCTGTGCCGAGAGCGTATGACAGAGCTGAGGGAAAAAAGCTGGGAAAAATTTTCCAAAGGTTTAATGCTCAACCCCATTGCGAGCAGGGGGACAAAAAAAGAATTAAGGGGAACAGAATGGGAGATCGCGCACCTCATCCCTTACATAGGGCGAAAGAGTTGTCAGTGCTTGGGTGTACATTAGCTAGATAATCTTCCAGTACCACCAGGGAAAAATTTAAAAAACAAATAGATGCAAGGGAGGGACTTGTTTGCTTTATGTCAGCAAAGGAAATGATTGAAATTTCCCTTTCATAATTATGAACTTGATGCGCCTAACTAAAGGGGAACTCACGTCGCCTGGTGAGGAGGTATTACTTACAAACTTTCCAGATTTGGTCGAGTACCAGGTAATCCCTTACTTTAATTTATAAAGGCTAGTAACGGGGAGCTCCCCAATCTTGGACCAACAGCCTCATTTATTCCCAAATTCCCAATCCCAATCAAAAAATGCATTTTGCCAATATCTTTCTGTGTTGTGTAAAAAAAATTTGAAAAAATGATTCTTATGTCTCTGTACAGAATCAAACAATTTTTGTCTCCCGGTTACTGGTTTTAGCTGGAAGGAGCGTGCATCATTGATGCCAATTTTTTCACTCTGCACACTGACGTCATACATACCCCCTTGACATAAAACCGCTTTCGATTAGCCAACCGACATGTAATATTTGTGAATTGCCAGAATGGATGTTTGGGGGGGCTTCTCCCCTGATTAAAGGCTACCCGGGCAAAAAGAAAATCGTCTGTGTTGTTCCCGGGAATAAAGGTTTAACTAAAACTTTTAAATTTGGAACACCCCGGGAACCAAGGTGGAGGTGATGTCCTGGGAGACAGTAATAGTAAAGCGGAGTGCTGTCCCGGGGGACGTAATGGTGAGTGGAGGTGCTGTCCTGGGAGACAGAAATGGTGAGCTGGAGATACTGTCCTGGGAGACAGTAATGGTGAAGCTGGAGATTTTGTCCAGGTAGTCGGGAAAATTATACGCAGGAAGGAATACATATAAATGCCCCTCATAGGGGAAGGGCCATAGTAGGGAAACAAGTGTAGTCAAAGATAAGATAAAACCAATATTGCCAAACTAGAAATACCGCAGGAAATAGCAAACAAGAGGACTAAAATAGAATAGTGAGGATAAATTACCAAAAACAACTGGTGGGAGCTCCATTGTTGGTGCTAGGGAGGATAGAAGTAAGACAGGGAAACATGCACCAACAGGGAATACAGTCACAGAAACCCAAGGCAAGCGGAAACCAGCCTGTGCACATACTATGCACTTGGCATCTGCTGGCATGGGAAATCTGGAAAAAACAGATGGGACATGCAACTATGACCACCCTAGAAAATGCCCATGCCCATATGACAACAGGAAAATGCAAACTCCCTTCCTGTAAGCTTTTTCACCCTGGGAAAAGTGTGCCTCTTCAGTACAGGAAAGACTGTGCTATAACTTTAAAATTTCCAGGCATACCATCTAAAGGGGACAAAAAGATACAAAACATCCAGGCCATGGGAAAACCTGGGGAAACCACAGCCCCTCAAAGAAGGGGGAGGTTTTTTAGTGCCAGGAAGGAAAAAAAAACGGGCAGGAAATGGGAGAAATTTGTACACCAAATCCAGTCATTCCTGGGAGTGGAACCACAGTCGATGGCCTCCACTCCAAACCAACAGATACAGATACTAATGCCGGAAAAAAAAACCCCCCCGTACCAAAATACCACCAGTCGATAACATTCTTCTTTGCAAATATACAGGGTCTAAAGCCAGCAACAAACAACAAAATACCCTTTCATCCGTGGACTGCTTGCAGAGGCAAAGGCAATGTTCGGGCTTTCACTGAGACCCACATAAAGGATCACTTGGACAACGAAATATGGATCCCAGGTTACAACCTATACAGATGTGACAGAGTGAACAGGCAAAAGGGGGGGGGGGTTGGCCTGCACATTGCAGAGTCACTTGTTTGCACAGAACTGCTTAATGCCTAAAATTTGACGTAGTGGAAGTTTTAGCAGTAAAGGTCGAGAACCAAAACCTAGTCATTGTGGTAGTCTACAAGCCCCCGGGGAGCAACACCCCAGCAATTCCAGGAACAGCTGTTAAAATTGACCACTGTCGGGAAAAATCTTCCGCTCCTGCACCCAACATCTTGCTCCTGGGGGATTTCAACTTAAGGCACCTAAATGGAGGAATATAGCAATTAATATTGTTGCAGTAATAAACCAGGAGGCAGCTCTGATGAAAACTCACACTCACACGAGCTTTTAAATCTCTGCACAAAATTCAATTTAAACCAGAAAAATAGAGCCTACTAGACTGGAGAATACATAGACCTCATCTTCACTAACATGATGATCTGATAAGAAATGTCACCATATAAAAAAACAATATACTCAGATACAAACAAATTGAGGTTCAGACATGTATGCGTGGACCCCCAGCCCGACAAAATGAGACTAGTCACGAGGGAGCATTCACAAATTCAACTTCAATAACAAAAACATAAAGTGGGACAAGTAAACCAAGTCAAACCCCGATATAAGCTGGGAAGATATACTAAGCAACACAGACCCAAACTTATGCCTAGAACAGGGTTAACTCGGTGGCACTCGATGTAGCACAAGGCTTTTCCCCTAAGAAAAAGGAGGAGTAGATGTAAAATAGAAAGAGACAGGCGCTCCCTTTACAGGCGACGGAAAAGAATAACAGAGCGGCTAAAAGAGGTCAATATATCCGAAATGCGCAGGGGAAAACACTGGTCAGAGAAATAGCAAGCATCGAACTTAAGCTAAAAAAATCCCTTTAGGAGTCAGGAAACGCGGGAAGAACTAAAAACTATAAATGAAATCGAAGAAACCCAAAGTATTTTTTCTCCTATGCCAAATCAAAATCGAGAACAACGTCCCGTATTGGGCCCCCACTTAAACAAGATGGGTCCTACACAGATGACAGCAAGGAAATGAGTGAGTACTCAAGTCCCAATATGACTCAGTTTTTAGCAAGCCCCTAACCAGAACTGAGAGTCGAAGATCAAAATGAATTTTTTATGAGAGAGCCATAAAATTTTGATTAACACAAGCCTATCCGATGTTATCCTGACGCCAAATGACTTCGAAAGGCGATAAATGACATGCCCATGCACTCTGCCCCTGGGCCAGGGCTCATGGAACTCTGTGTTCATCAAGAACTGCAAAAAAGCCCCTATCACGAGCCTTTTCCATCCTATGGAGAGGGAGATGGACACGGGGGTCGTCCCTCAGTTACTAAAAAACAAAGACATAGCCCCACTCCACAAAGGGGGCAGTAAAGCAACAGCAAAGAACTACAGACCAATAGCACTAACATCCCATATCATAAAAAACTTTGAAAGGGTCCTAAGAAGCAAAATTTACCCCATCTAGAAACCCATCAGTTACACAACCCAGGGCAACATGGGTTTAGAAAAAGGTCGCTCCTGTCTGTCTCAACTACTGGATCACTACGACAAGGTCCTAAATGCAAATAGAAGACAAAAAAAATGCAGATGTAATATATACAGACTTTGCAAAGCCTTCGACAAAAGGGGACCATGGCGTAATAGCGCACAAAATGCGCGCTAAAAAGGGAATAACAGGAAAAGTCGGTCGATGGATCTATAATTTCCTCACTAACAGAACACAGAGAGTAGTCGTCAACAGAGTAAAGTCCGAGGCAGCTACGGTGAAAAGCTCTGTTCCACAAGGCACAGTACTAGCTCCCATCTTGTTCCCCATCCTCATATCCGACATAGACAAGGATGTCAGCCAAAAGCACCGTGTCTTCCTTTGCGGATGACACCCGAATCTGCATGACAGTGTCTTCCATTGCAGACACTGCAAGGCTCCAGGCGGACAATCAACCAAATCTTTCAGTGGGCTGCAGAAAACAATTTGAAGTTCAACGATGAGAAATTTCAATTACTCAGATATGGTAAACATGAGGAAATTAAATCTTTATCAGAGTACAAAACAAATTCTGGCCACAAAAATAGAGCGAAACACCAACGTCAAAAACCCGGGAGTGATTATGTCGGAGGTCCACCCTTTAAGGGCCAAAACATTGTATCAAA
>NW_026472986.1:0-11422 GCF_026875155.1 Cherax quadricarinatus | reverse complement strand
TTTGGGGGGGCCCCCGGCTAAGTCTGAACCTAAAAATTATTTTTGTGTTGAGTATATTGTTTTTGATATGGCGACATTCTTATAGTCATCATTGTTGTGAAGATGTGTCTGTGGGGTTCCCCAGTATAGTGGTTATTTTTTGTGGTTTAAATTGAATTTTGGCAGAGATTTAAAACTGTGTGAGTGGGGTTTTTCATCAGAGCTCCCCCTTGGTGTTTTTTATGCAAAATATTTTTTGCTATTTCCTCATTTTAGGTGCCTTAAGTTGAAACCCCCCAGGAGCAAGTGTTGGGTGAGGAGCTGGAAGTTTTTCAGACAGTGGTAAAATTTTTTAACAGCGTTCTGGAATTGCTGGGATGTTGATCCGGAGGCTTGTAGTACCACAAGATAGGTTTTGGTTCGCGACCTTTACTGCAAAAAATTTCCCACTACTTTCTTTTGAGGCATTAAGCAGTTCTGTGAAAACAAGTGACTCTCAAGTACAGGCCAACCCCCCACCCTTTTGCCTTTCCCTCTGCACATCTTTGGGTTGAAAACGGGGGACCCAATTTCGTTGCCCCAAGTGATCCTTTATGTGGGTCTCAGTGAAAAGCCGCGAACATTCCCTTTGCCTCTGCAAGCAGTCCACGGATGAAAGTATTTTGTTGTTTTTTGTGGCTTTAGACCCTTATATTTGCAAAGAAAAATGTCATGGACTGGTGGTATTTTTGGTATGGGGGGGGGATTTTTTTGGTTTAGTATCTGTATTTTTGGGTTGGGAGTGGGGCCATGACGTGGTTCCACCCCAGGAATGAATGGTTTGGGGTGTACGTTTTTCTGCCTTTTCCCTGCCGTTTTTTTTTCCCCTTCCCTTTGGCACAAAAAAACCTTTCCCTCTTGAGTGGCTTTTGGTACCCGGTTTTTCCCCAGGCCTGGTGTTTTGTATCTTTTTGTCCCCTTTAGTGGTGTGCCGGAAATTTTAAAGTTATAGCACAGTCTTTCTTGTATAAAGAGGTAACATTTCAGGGTGAAAAAGCTTCAGGAAGGGAAATTTTACTTTCCTGTTGTCATATGGGTATGGCATTTTCTGGGTGGTCATAGTTTCAGTCCCCTTGTTTTTCAGATTTCCCTGTCGCAGATACCAATTGATAGTTATGACAGGCTTGGTTTCCGTTTGTTGGGTTTTGTGACGTATTTCCCCGTTGGTGCATGTTTCCTGTCTTTTCCCATCCTCCCTGCACCACTATTTCTAGTGGAGTCCTCTGGGTTTTCATTTCCTGTGGATTTCTAGTTTGCAATATTGGTTTTATCTTATCTTTGACTAAATTGTTTCCCCCCTCGGCTCCTTCCTCTATGGGTCATTTATATGTATTTTCCCTTCTGCGTATAATTCCGACTACCTTTACAAAATCTCCCGCTTCACCATTACTGTCTCTCAGGACGAAACCCCAGCTTACCATTACTGTCTCCAGGCAGCACCTCCAGCTTACCATTGTTCCCCGGAAGCACCCCCAGCTTCCCCATTACTGTCTCCCAGGCAGCACCTCCAGCTTACATTTCTGTCTCCCAGGACGCCCCCCGTTCCCATTCTGTCTCCCGGACAGCACCCCCAGTTCACCATTACTGTTTTCCCCGGGAAAAGCACCCCCAGCTTCCCATTACTGTCTCCCCGGACGCACCTCCAGCTTCACCATTACTGTCTCCCAGGACAGCACCTCCAGCTTCACCATTACTGTCTCCCAGGACAGCACCTCCAGCTTCACCATTACTGTCTCCCAGGACAGCACCTCCAGCTTCACCATTACTGTCTCCCAGGACAGCACCTCCAGCTTCACCATTACTGTCTCCCAGGACAGCACTATCAGCCCCACATTTACTGACTACCAGGACATCACCTCCAGCCTTACAGTTTCTGACTACATGGCCAGTATCAAGGGCAGTACCATTCAGCCCAGGACTTTTTATGTTCCCATCTGCTGTAGAAAGCTTCCAGGTTTTCTATGAAAGCAGCTTTGATGTTATCCTCTTTTAATACCCTTGTGATTTTAGTTCACAGATTTATCTCATTTGGGCATACCCAAAAACACTTCCCTGTTTTAATACTTCTTGTAGCTAGTTCTTGGATATCTGCACAAGGGGCGTGACACCAATTTCCACAAAAATGACAATTTATCCATGTGGAAGACCGTTTGTTTGATTGACTGCAGACTACACACAGCTTCATAATGATTTGAATTGTTGATTTACTGTAATTCTACTAGCAACCTCTTGAATACTCTATTAATAACCTCCTTAAATGAAGCTCTAGCTATTTGTATTTCTATTTCTAACTGTACTTGTATATTGGACAGATTACCGTGTACGTTCCTGATTTATATTTATTGTTTGTGTTTGATAAGGGCGCCTACAACCCCATCCGTTTACAGTCTGCTTTATTGTCCAACGAATCCGTTTGAAACCAGTCAAGGGTTCGGACCAGTCAAGGGTTCGGACCAGTCGAGGGTTCGGAACCAGTCTGATCTGATCAGTGGGTCACTTATTTAAAACATACTGGTCGGTGATTTGGGCTAACACATGAAGGATCTACTGGAAATTATCTACCCGAGTAATATGTGATTTGATTGATACAAAAGTATAACTTGCGTGTTGAAGAACCGGTGATTGCTGGCAGCTCCTACAATGACGAACGGTCGAGCCTCAACCCTTGTTTATCAATCGCTGTATCTAGCTTTTCTAGTTTTTTTTCGTCTCCACCACAATAAATGCTATATTATCACTATAGTTGACTGGTGAAAATTTTGGAGGAAGGACGCTTTTTCTGTAGTAATAATTGCTTCTCGTTGTGTATATTGCGACCGCTGGTAACTACAGGTTATATGAAATTCACAGTAGTAATAATATCTATTTCTACAAGTACAAGGTATACAGGCCTAGCTGACATCAATGATATAATATTTAGAAAGCCGCTTGTGACGCAGAACATTTCGGACAAATTAGGTCATTTTGTCCCATGATGCGACCCACACCAGGCGACTAACACGCCCAATGTTTCTACCCTCGCCGGGAATCGAACCCGGACATCACCGTGTGAATTATTATTATAATCAAGGGGGAAGCGCTAAACCCGGAGGATTATACAGCGCCTGGGGGGGGATGTGGAAGGCATTCAGGCTTAATTTGGGGAACTGGAGCACAGATCCAATTCCCTAAATCAAGAGCCCCTCACCAACATCAAGGAACCTTCCTTGAGGGGTCACCGTATGAAGCGAGAGCTTTAGCCACCAGGCCACGGAGCAACCAGTACGCTGTTTTAGTCTGAACGTATAAAACCATCGTCATGCTGAGGGACAAGTTACCTTAAATTACCTTTCCACTTCCACCGTCTCCGGTATCTGTTCTCTGTATGAGATTGAAAGAAATATTTGTTGGTAAAATGTCTCCATCAGTAATGTATCTAGGTGTTGCAATGTCTTATTTTTCATCAATTTACATAGTTCATGTATATACAGTTTTCGATGTATATACAGTGAAAATCGTCGTACACCACTTCTGCAGGCCAGAGGTGGTAGTCAGATCTAGTCATCCATGGGTTGTTAGGTAAGACACATATGCAACAGTTAGGTATCTTTATTTTGAAACGTTTCGCCTACACAGTAGGCTTCTTCAGTCGAGTACAGAAAAGTTGATAGAAGCAGAAGATACTTGAAGACGATGTAATCAGTCCATCACCCTTAAAGTTTTGAGGTGGTCAGTCCCTCAGTCTGGAGAAGAGCATTGTTCCGTTGTTTCAGACAACGGAACAATGCTCTTCTCCAGACTGAGGGACTGACCACCTCAAAACTTTAAGGGTGATGGACTGATTACATCGTCTTCAAGTATCTTCTGCTTCTATCAACTTTTCTGTACTCGACTGAAGAAGCCTACTGTGTAGGCGAAACGTTTCAAAATAAAGATACCTAACTGTTGCATATGTGTCTTACCTAACAATCTGTCGGTATTTTATACCATTTTAATGTTCATCCATGGGTTCTTGATCCAAGGCAACCCTGAGACAAGACAAGCTTGTCGAGTTGTGAGACAACCAGCACCGTCGAGAACACCGACTACACATCACTGACCATAGCTAACTGCTACACCACATGAGTGTCAAAAGACCTGTTTCACCCCAGCCATGAGACATAGCGCACTCATCACAGAAATAATTCAATTCAGTTTAAGTTTATTCTCTATAAGGGTTACAATGTGGGGTTTACAGGTTTGGGGTATTGTGTGGTTTACATGTTATAAAATACTAATTACAGAGGGGGGCACTAGGACACCTAGCATGGCTAGGCATTTCAAACAGACTTAGATTAATTCTTACATTAAATCCTTAAAAATTATGGTATTAAGGCTAAGTGGGCTACATTTATAATTTGTGAGTTTAGCAATGTGAATGCTTTTGTTTTGGCACAATACAAAGTGTCTATATGGGAGTAACATAGGCAAACTTATGACTAGTTAGGATTTATTATTTTAAGATTAAGATTAGTATTTCTGGTTTATAGTCAGTGGGTGAGTGTAATTGTGAACCACCAGGTGGTTATCATGTAGTTAGTTGTAGGGGTGGATCAGGGAGATAAGATGTTTTTTAACTGTAGTTTTGAAAGTTCTGCAACATTGTAGAACCCATTCTCCTTCAGGAGCAGAGATGGATTATTGAAAAGATGACTCCCTGTCAGGACCCCGGTCTTGCTGAACTTTAAATACATACATAAGGAAAAAAGGGTCATCCCTGGCACCATGACTGCAGCTCCTACCATATGAATGGAATTATTGGCCCCCATCAGGGGCCCCATTATCCTCCCATTAGTACCTCAGCAGTCCTTGAGACGAACTGACTTTCTTGGGTTATTTTTGATGTCTAAAATGAATAGGTTTATATATACTGCCTGTTCGTCAGCCTGTATTAAAGTCTAATTATTTTCAATTACCTTCTATTTTTCGACAAATCAGCCAGAAAGATGTATTAGACGGGGAGGTAAGACACATTTAACATTATGACTGATACAAGCCAAAAATATCTGTAGTAATTCAAGTTATATCAATGTTGTTTTCTCTTAATATATACTGCGTTTTATTAAAGTTTTATTGGTGGTTTTGAAGCCTAATTCTTATATAAAATATATAAAAGTATTGCATTATTGCTAGTGTGATGAAATCATGTGTCTTTTGTGTCATTTTCGGATCTGCGCGATGAAGGTGTTAAAGTCGTTTCTGTCCCACGACCGAAACGACTGCAATGAACGTGTCGTAAATTTTAATTCCACATCTTAAGTTTATTTAGACACAGGTACACATAAGTACAATGATCATACACAGTATATATTACCTAGGATAACACAAAGTGGCTGATTTCCACTGGGGTCTTTGACTTACTAGTTTTACATTATATATTTTTTCTACCGTCTCGCTGAAACATTATATGAAGTATATTTTTAAAGTATGATGAATGAACAGATTACCATGGATGAATTCCCTGGGTGTTAGCTTGCTGTGGGTTGGTTGGTACCGTCCTCAGCTCACACACTGAAGGTCCGCGATCGATTCTCTGCAGGGTGGAAACGATAATCGTTTCCCCCCTGGGTTTACCTGGAGAGGGGTTCCGGGGTCAACGCCCCACGGCCCCGGTCTGTTACCAGGCCTCCTGGTGGATTTAGAGCCTGATCAACCAGGCTGTTTTCTGCTGGCTGCACGCAAACCAACGTACGAGCCACAGCCGGCTGGTCAGGAACCGACTTTAGGTGCTGGTTAATAAATCTAACAATATCTTATTCAAAATAATAGTTTTTTCTTGGATGGGATCCACAAAGATGGGTCCACAACAACCCCTGATTAGTTACCAGGGATACGCCACTGGTCCCGGGATTGAACCCGGGACTTCTTTTGTGAGCCGAACGTTCCTACCACTGAGCTACTTATCATCTCAATAGTCAACCTGAAATCCTGCTTATTCTGTTTTCGGCTTTTAGTATTTTTACTTTATTTAGGGTACTTTACTATCTTATTTTATTCAATTAATTTCCATATAAAGAAATTTTGCTAAACTTTCACAACTAGACCCGCCTCCTCATGACGGAGGATAGATGATGTAAGAGTTATTAGTATGTAGTTTCAGAATGTTTATATATAGAGTTTTTAATTTTTTTTTTTGGGAAGGTAACTATATTGTCGAGATGCCTTTCGTGATGCTCCTCTGGCGCCTACACTATCATAATAGTGGTTTTTGTTCACCACCAAGTTTCTTGAGGAAGTCGACTGATGTGTCAGGAGGATTCTCCCGATTTTTGACATCTTTTTGGGGATAAATGATGTTGTGGTGGGTGGAACGGTAGCCAGGAGACCCCCATTACGGCAACACATCAAATATCATCATCCCGACCTCTCCAAAGGTGACACATTTCCCTGGATAATACTTGAAAATTAGAAGCGATTTGATCCTCCCTTTAAGCGTGTAAGTAGTCCCTTGACTATTATCCACACGACTTTTTAGAATTTTAAGAGTTTTAAGTCTTTATATCCTCTCAAGACCCCTCAGGGAGTCTCCTTGATGCCAATGAGGGATTCTTGATCCAAGGAATTGTGGTCGTCCTCCCTTTGGATCGAACCTGATTATTTTCCGTTCCCCCCCCCCCCCAGGGGGGTGTATGACCCATACGGGTTTAGACTCCTTTCCCAAGAATATATTAACTAGATATATTTCGGTCACTGTGTGATCTAAGAAAGGTATCCCAGTATCTTAAGCTCAGTCTCAACCTCTGCATGCAAAAGGAATGGTACAGGATGGTCTTAAAATTCTGTGGCAAAAAAATAGAAAAATGTGTGTATATTCATGTATGTTTGTGCATATGTTTGACTTTATGTATGTATGCCTGTGTGTATGCAGTCATGTATACATGTACTCACCTAGTTGTACTCAGGGGTCGAGTCCAAGCTCCTGGTCCCGCCTCTTCACTGGTCGCTACTAGGTCATACTCCCTGAACCGTGAGCTTTATCATAGCCACCCCTCTAGGGAGGTTCCTTGATTCCAGTTAGGGGCTCTTGATCCTAGGAAGTGGACCTATTCTCTTCCTTGGATTGAACCTGATGGTCTACAATTCCCCATGTACTGTATAGCTCCTTGGGTTTAGCTCTTTCCCTTGATTTAATAATTTTCTTAATGTATGCATGTGGCTGTGTGTTGTCCCTGTTGAAGAGGTTAATCTTATTTACCTATTTAACCATTTATAACCTCATGTATTGTCATATCTCCTTTTTTTCTGCCTGTCAGTCAGAATGGGAACTTCTAGTGTTTTCAGTCTTTCATCATAATTCATAACTCATTTTTTTTAGCCCTGCTATCCTTTTTGTAGCTTTTTTGCCTTTGAAAGTGGACCTAGGATAGTAATGATAGTGATAATATTGTACAGTATAAGAATGTATAAGCAAATAATTTGTGCATTTTTTGGTATCAGTTACACTTAAAGTTAAGAGATGAAACAATTCTGTCTGTAATGTCTTTTACAGAGGAATTCAAGATGAAGGCCATAATTGATAATATCGAATGCCAAAGGGATTCTCCCAGATTTCGGTAAGTACAAATAAATTGACAATCTGCTGGTTGTCAAACTTTTAATTTTTCTTATAGAGTTTATAATTTTCCTCATTTACAAAGGTGGATTAAGTCAGTAAAATCATAATTAATCATACAATTTGTACTCTATATTCAAGATGATGTTGAAGCTAATAAGTGGAAATGGTAATAATTTTTAGCGGAGCTAAAAATGATTAATAGTATCCTTTTTTCAGTTGACATACAAGTTGTTTGTATAGAAAGCAGGTTATGTTTCAAGTGTGCTCGTATTGCAGCTCAGCAGTTGTAAAACTTTAATTGGTTCCTAAGTGAAGATTTTTGTAATTTGTAAGTTGTAACCCTTCATGTATATATACATTCATTCTACAAATCTAATTGAATTTTCTTTAGGTTTTGCCAACTTCAAACTGGTTTTGTCAAACTGTTTTTATGTTCTTGTAATCTTGCTGTTTCTTATTCCCCGACTCACTGTAGCAATTATTTTTTATGTTGATGCTAATCCCAATGACTAGTTTTTACCTTTTTATTTTCCAGTTTTATACAGTTTTATCCTGCCTCACACTCTTTCCTGATGGAATTGTCACAGCACTGTGTGTTTACTAATTTTCAAAATTTTTTCTTTAAAGTACAATACGTGTTTTCTTTCTCAGTGGGGCCCAAAAACTGTAAAATTTTTTTTTCAGAGTTTTCTTTAAATTTTTGATTGTTTGTTTTATTTTGTGTTTTTAGTAACTGTGATCCTTTTTTTCTGATTTACTTGTCTGTAATTGCTGATTGCTTTACTATCTGTCTTTGATAAAGATATTAAATACGTATACACTTTATCGTAGCAGTCAGGATTTTGGTCCCCCAAGTGTGATCATGCAAAGGTGCTAAAAGCCCCTCGTCACTAGCATCTACCCATTTCCCCATGGTGATAACTAATGTAAAAGTAAAACCATGAACACTAAGCTTTAAAACGAAAGCCCCTTTTTTCTTTTTTTGTTCTAAAAGGTTTTAGAGAAAAAACTGCAAATAAATCCTGTGTAAAGTAGTAAGGGAAAACACTTGATAAATGTTCCAAATACACATATGAAAAAAAAAAATTATGTCCCAAATTACTCTAAAATATGAGTCTACTACCCTAATGCCAAGATTTTTCTTTGTTTCCTTGATTCTCAAAAAATTTTTTGGCTTACCTAAAAAGGGTATTTTCCCCTTATGTGGATGTTTTGGGTCCGGTTTAAAAGAAGCAAAATAAAAAAAAAACTGAACTTGATGAGTACCCATGCCCCCATCGCAACCTAGCCTATACCATTTATGCCCAGAATAGCCATAGTATTTCAGTTTTTTATAGATGAATCAGTGATCCGGGAAAAAAGCCTTGGTCCTATGACAAATTTCATTGAATGGTCATCATATAATTTAATCCTCATCAGTAGTTTTTTCTTGCTAAAAAAAAATATTAATTTTCCCCCATCTTTGATTTACAGAAGTACAATCTTTTTCTAAATTTCCCTTGTCCATTATATTTTTTTTTCCATTTGTTTATTTTGTAATATCTAACTCTTCCAGTTTTTTTGGGCTACGTGAGTTTTTAGGTATTTTTTTTTAATGGCTATCAGTTTTCTTTTTATTTTAAGAATATAAGAAATGAAAGGGGGAAAACACGCAAAGGCCTACTGACCCATGCGGGCAGGCCCATGCACCCCCCCCCGGATTAGCCCAATGCTCCCCCCCCCATTACCCCCAATGACCCCCCCATCTGGTATCCCCACTCAAGGTGGGCACTGTCCCAGCCCCAGCAGCACAGTAGTCGGGTCCAACTCACCCCCCCACACCCATATTATTTATTAACTTTTTAAAACTACACACGTTTTTTGCCTCAATAACTGTACTCGGGGCTTGTTCCCCTCATCCACAATTCTATTACCAAACCGTGCTTTCCTTATCCTTCCTGAATCTGAATTTTTTTCCCAAATTGAAACCATGCTGCGAGTCCGTCTTGGCTGGAAATTTTAGCACACTATTTTCTCCCCTTTTTTTATTCCGCTTTCCATTTATACACCCCCGAAAAATCCCCTAATTCTACGCCTTTTTGAAGGTGCGATTAGGGCCTCAGTCTATCCTTAGGGGGGAAAATTTCTGATACATGGGGTCATCTTTGTCTCCTCCTTTTTTCGTTTTTCCAGACATTTATATCCGTTCTGTAATACGGGGACCCGAATTTGGGAGCATAGTCTAAATGAGGCCAACCAAGGATATTAGGTTGAAGAAAGAAACCTGAGGCTTCTTTTATTTATACTTCTAGATATGAAGCCAAGAAATTTTGTTTGCTTTATTGCAAACCTAATGCATGTTGTCTTGGTTTTTTTGTTACTGCTAACCAGAAAAACCTAAATCCTTTTTGCAATCGGTAGTATTAAGATCTCTTTTTTTTGTTTATATGTGGGGTGGTTATTTAAAAGCCAGATTTAGAACTTTGCATTTGTCAATATTAAACTGCATCTCCCCTTCTCCAACCATTGCATCAGTCTTTTCAAATCTCCTGGAGTGCTCTAATGTCTCATTGAACAAATTTGGACGGCCCCATTTTTGGGGTCACAGCAAATTGTTATTTCGCTTTTATTCCCTATCTATGTCGTTTAGTAAAATTGTGAATAACAACGGGCCCCCATGACCCCCCGAGGAACACCGCTTGTGACGTGCCCCCTTTGATTTCTCCCCATTTAGCAAAAATCTCTGCTGTCATTTGTCAGCCCTGCCTCTACCCCGGAAAAAAATTTTCCCTATTCCGTGTGCCCCAAGTTTCCTCAATAGCCCCTGGGTGGTTTTTTCGAAAACCTTATGAAGTCCCTATACACATATCATATTCTTACCTTTCTACCTCCTCAAACACCCCTTATGAAAAAAATTAGTAAATTGTAAGACAGGAACGCCCCTTTGTAAAACCGTGTTGAGAATATTAACAATCTGTGCCCGTCAAGATGGCTCGAAATTTCTTCGGCAAAATTATTTATTCCATAAATTTTCCCACTATGGAGGTAAGGCTTATTGGTCTTTAGTTTGAAGCCAAGGGCCTGTCACCGCCTTGTAAATAGGTTTTTCTTTGCCATTTTCCACTTATCAGGCACTATGCGTTTGTGTGATATGTTAAAAAGATTAGCCAAGGTATGCTAAGTTCTCTTTACATTCCTTTAACACCCGCAAAAGTTCATCAGGACTGGGGATTTTTTAGGTTTTGTTTCTCTATTTTTTGAGGACCTGTCACTAGTTACCGCAAAATTTCATAGTTTTTATCATCCTGTTTATGTAATCTATTATTTCAGGAAATCGCTGTTTTTTCCTGGGTTTAAAACTGAGAGGAAGAAGGTAAAATTTGAATTTCACACATATCCTTATCATGTCGGATTGACCGTGTTACTCTTAAATGGGCCCCTTTTCCCCAAACTTTCTTCTGTTACTGAAAGAACCCTTTTGGGGTTTGTCTTTGAATCCCCGTGCCCCTTTGCCTCATAAACTCTTTTTGCTTTTCTTTTTCCTTTCTTTTTTTTCTCTTTAAATTTATATATTTATTTCTTAACTGCCCATCCCTCGTTTGATACGCCTATATTGCCCCTCTTTTGACCCTGAGATGTTTTAATCCATTGTTTATCCCCTTTGGGAAAATTTTTGTTGATCTAATTTCCTATTGGAACAAAAGTTGTCGGGCAGCTAGAACTATGCTTTGAAAACGTCATATTTGGGAACCAAAATCACCTACCTGACCCC
This sequence comes from Cherax quadricarinatus, assembly GCF_026875155.1. Classification (NCBI taxonomy): domain Eukaryota; kingdom Metazoa; phylum Arthropoda; class Malacostraca; order Decapoda; family Parastacidae; genus Cherax; species Cherax quadricarinatus. The sequence goes on along the minus strand of NW_026472986.1, from coordinate 80 downwards.
TTTGGCATCCCCAAATTTTGCCCACCCAAATAATTTTTCAGTCCCTGAAATCGGCCAAGGAAAATCTGGGACAAAGAGAT
>NW_026472985.1:0-21258 GCF_026875155.1 Cherax quadricarinatus | reverse complement strand
AAATCCTTAAGTTTACCTAACTTCCAACGTTAAATCGAACTATCCGCGGGATACTAACACAAGGGAAAAATAAACACATAACAGTATAAGGGGACTTAATAAAGGACACATTATACGCTTACATTCACTCCATCACTTTTTTTTTCCAGAGGCGTAAAAAACCCTTTTAAAGTCAACAAAAACACCCCCCTTTCAAGTGCAGACACGTACTTCCCATCCCCAGGACTAAGTCCGGGCCTCCCATTTCCCTGCCCCCCTTCATAATTTATTTTTGCTCACACTCCACACAAAAATCCAAAAAAAAAAGCATTGCTCCACTTTTCCATCAATATGCTCACCCATGTTTGCTGAAGCCCAAGTCCTCCACACAAAACTTCCTTTATTCCCCTTCCTCCCCCTTTCCTAGGCCGACCTCTACCTCGCCTGCCTCCCTACAATTTTATACACTCTCCAAGTTTTTTTATTTCGTTCCATCCCCTTTTCAATCCAAACCCCTCAACAACCCCCCTCAACCCTCTGGAAAAATTTTTTAGAAAAACCCGCACTCCTCCTAATTTCCAAATGCATCTCCACTGCCTCCATCCATCTCTCTTGTTGCAACATTCACCATTCATACTTATCACCACATAAAAGAGCTTGTGATGACTATACTTATCATGCATTTAATTTTTTGCTTCCATGGAAAACGTTCTTTGTCTCCACCGACTTCTCAGTGCGCCACTCACATGGTTTCCACTTATCATTCTGTGATTCCGCTCGTTTTTCATAGACCCATCTGCAACTAGTCATCATCCGCATATACAGTCATTATAAGATAATCGGGGATAAATTGTTACATACCATAGTCATAACTGGATTAATGCAAATGGAAGATGAAGGACATGGATTGGCACAACGATCAGTTTCCTATTGCTATTTATTTTCTATCACAAATAAACTCTAAACAAACACATTGTGTCCACTACTGTAACTTATGACACAGTATGCTAATCAACCTCACACACACCACACAACCCTACACACACTTTACCAACTTAGTTCCAGAGCGAAAGTCCTTCAAGAGATTGTAATCAACGCATGTATTTCAGGCCATCTGGAGTATGCAGCACCTGATAACGACTTGATAACCTCTGTAATACTTAGTAAATGTTATTTCAAATGTTTTCAACTTTGTTCCATTACTAATTTACTTTCCTAATAGAGATTGAAGGAAACGGTGAGCATGGAGGAGATGGGTCATGGAAACGTTTGCGTGGAAAGACAGGTGGACACAGGACAGATGTTTCCATGGAGGGACACAGAAACAAGAGGCCACAATTGGAAGTTGAAGACACAAATGAGTCAGAGAGAAGTAGGAAGTTATTCTTCAGTCATAGAGTGTAAGGCTGGAATAGCCAGAAAATGGAGTGGATTGGGCAAACCATACACATTTTTTTAAATACGAGGTTGATAAAGCTCATGGAGCGGGGAGAGAGAGGGTCTAGTAGCAACCGGTGAAGAGGCGGGCCCAGGAGCATAGACTGACCAATCTTGCATACAAAATAGTGAGTACAAATATGTGATTACACACACAAAAACACACATAACACACACACACACACACACATATATATATATATATATATATATATATATATATATATTATATATATATATATCCAGAGCCACCTCAGGCACCTGAACCCACTCCAACAGATCTCATCTCATCAGACAATATCTTGGAAGCAATTAAAGCAACAGGTACCAGAACACTCACACATATTCCCAAAGCAGCCCGTCCACACGCAGCTGGGAAACTTACAGACCTCCTGAAAAAAGTAAAAGATGGTTCTACTATCTTAAATGCTCCACCAACCATCAAGGCATGGCACAACTTGCTACTTTTTGGCAATGTCTGCTTAGCTGTGCCGGAAAGAAGGGGAAAGAGACTAGCCTCAATGATAATTAAATCCTTAAGAGATTTTCCTAGAGCTGATAACCTCATTTGCCTTCCCCGTCAACACAAAAAAGGGAGAGGCAGAAACCCCACTCCACTGACAGTGAAAAAGTCAGAGTCCAGGTGAGCAAGAAAATTGAAGAGGGCAACACAGTGGGGGCAGTCAAAATTATTACTAATTAAGATACAGTTGCTCCCAGGGATGCTGCCATGGCTGAAGCACTTAGAGGAAAGCACCCTGCCAGGGAAACCAGGGGGCACCAACAGTTCCAACACCTCTGTCCCCACTGTGGAACCATTGGTTGTGGAAGACTCAGACATTTACAAAGCAATAATGTCATTCCCATCTGGGTCTGCTGGGGGTTACACTGGAATAAGGCCACAGCATTTAAAGGAAATTGTTAATCCAGTTATTGGGGAAATTGCAGAGACACTGCTTTCAGAGATCACAAGGTTCGTCAACAATTCCTTGGCTGGTCTGATTCCTGATGAAATTAGACCTTTCTTTTTTGGTGCAACACTTTGTGCACTTAAAAAAAAGGATGGAGGAATTCGGCCAATTGCAGTAGGCAACACGTTACGCCGCCTCGTATCCAAAGCTGCTGTCCGAAGTATTCGTGCACAGGCAGCCATGATGCTTCAACCAAACCAGCTTGACTTTGGGGTCTCTCATCAAGGAAGTGAAGCAGCGGTTCATGCAACAAGGGCGTATATCAACAACCTGCCTGATGACAATGCAGTGGTAAAATTAGATTTCAAGAATGCATTCAATCTCCTGAAAAGAGATGTGGTAATTAAGCAGCAGTACAAGAACATTTCCCTGTCTTTTTCCCCTTTTGTTGCAGCTGGGTATAAGCAAGGTAATCAATGCTTCTCTTGGAGACTGAATCACATCATCGGAGGGTGTCCAACAAGGAGATCCTCTTGCACCATTTCTCTTCTGTATAGCAGTTAGGGAAATCACAGTCAGACTGACCAGCGAGCTAAACATCTGGTTCTTAGATGATGGCACACTAGAAGGTACAAAGGAGTCCCTCCTACAGATCTTACACAGGTAAGACACGGGGACAGGAAATGGGTCTCATCCTGAATCCATCCAAATGTGAAATCATCTCAGTCAATCAACAAGTGATATATGCAGTGAGATCAAAACTACCAGGAGCAGCAGTCATTGCCCCCACAAATAGTGTCTTGCTAGGAGCACTTCTGGGGAGCAATGCCATTGACACAATTCTCAGGAAGAAATTGGAAGAGTTAAGGAGAATGGAACAACGAATAGGCAATCTGGACACCCACGATTGCCTTGTACCTACTCACAAAGTGCTTGAGTCTGCCAGGTTGACATATTTCCTAAGATGTGCACCTTCATATGATAACCCTATACTGCACGAATATGACAGTATCCTGAGGCAGATTTTTACGAAAGTACTTAACCTTACTATAGAAGACAGGCAGTGGAACCAAGCTACACTTCCAGTCAGACTAGGAGGCATTGGTGTCCGCAAGTCATCACAGATGCGCTACCTGCTTTTCTGTCCTCGTGTAATGTCATCCAGAGGACTGTAGCAGCGATTCTCCCTGAACATCTTAGGACAAGATTGGAGTCCAGGACCAAAAGTTCATTGACGGAGCCATGATCTGGATAATCAAACGGGCTCTGGAACCAGACCTGCTCCCCCAACAACTACAAAACAATCGCACTGGGATGGTCCAATAGTGAGAAAATATAGCCTCAGCAGTGCTTCAGAGTGTGGTCAGGGAAGGATAGAGCCGCGCCTCCTGGCAGTGAGAGCACCTCATGCAGGGGATTTTCTGTTGGCTATTCCAACTCCAGCCTTGGCACACGCCCTCGACCCACAGACCATCCGCATCGGTGTTGCCCTTCGACTTGCCGCCCTTATTCTCGCCGAACACAGGTGTATTTGTGGCAGTGAAGCAGCAGACCGATTCGGGGGGTACCATGGTCTTGTGTGCCGTAATCCAAGGGAAAGATTGCAAGACATGAGAAGGTTAATAACATTATCAAGAGGAGCCTCACAACAGCTGGATGCCCAGCAGTAAGGGAGCCACCCCAGCCTATGCAGATCTGATGGCAGCCAGAAGCGTCCAGATGGTATCACCCTTCAAGCTTGGACAGATGGGAAGCAGGTGGTGTGGGACTATACATGTGCATCTACCTTGGCTGATACCTATCTCCAATACACCAGGGAGGGAAGGAGGGGCAGCTGCCAGCTTCAGGGAGTCCCAAAAAGTCTAGAAAATATGGAGAACTTGCCCATCATTATATGTTTGTTTCCATAGGCTCAGAGACCCTTGGCTCATGAGGAAACAATGCATCTAAATTCCTTAAGGAGCTGGGAAAAAGACTCATCAGGGTAACTAGGGATCTCAGGGCAGCTAGTTTTCTGTTCCAGCGGCTCAGTGCGGCTGTTCAAAGGGTAATGCCATGCGTATTTTGGCACACGCGCCCCAGCTCTGAGGACTGGATAGATTTTCGCCTTATAATCGGTGAAACACAACGTAACATGTACCGTTATATGCCACCTTTATACAACAATGTATCATCTTAAATCTTTTGTACCATATTATGTAATAAAATATTCCTACTGGTATAATATATAATATATATATATATATATATAGAATATATATATAAAATATATATATAATATAAATAAATATATATAATATATGTCGTGCCGAATCAGCCAGAACATGCGGTCTTTGCTTAAATAGCAACGCTCATCTTGCCAATAGGACAAGTCGAAAATTTGTGTATGCAAAAATTTCTGCCAAAATCAATCTAAACCTAATCGAAAAAAATATATTTACTGTGTTGTTAGTAATAAATTTATGTTAAACAAATCTAAAATATATATTAGTTGGTATAGGCTAAATAAAATTGCTCTTGTTATAATAAGGTTAGGTATTTTCTAAGATATTTTGTGGTGCAAAATTAAAAATTTTACATTAACATTAATGAAAAAATATATATTTTCTTTAAACGTATAAGAGAAATTTCAGAAATGGACTTAATATTAAAATGAGTTCTTGCTAAATGACCATTTTACAATTTTCGGCACGGACATATAATATAATAATAATATAAATATATTATATAGAATAATATATATATATTATATGAATGATATTATATATAATTAATGATAACCACGAACGAGTGGTACTGATCAATAACAACCACGCGATGCGACTAGCCAAGGACTCGAACCCAGTTGTTTTGTCCCACCTTGTGTGCAAAAAACCTACGAGGACCACCTAATCCTACAAGAACCAAGCACACAGCATAGGCTAGGTGTGTTACCTTGATTCGAGGACATACGGTGGTGTGGGCGCCTCTGAGCTAATTACTTTCTCCTCCCCGTTTGTTGTATTAGCTTCAACAAGCAGCATTTTATATTGTTATAACAACGAACAAGTGGTATTGATCAATAACAACACTGCAACTACCCAAGGATCGAATCCCATGTTGTTTTGGTATTGATCAATACCATTAGTTCGTCNGGTTACAATAATATAAAATACTGCTTCTTGAGGCTAAAGCACCAAACGGGGAGTAGAAGAAAATTAGCTCAGAGGCACCCATACCACTGTATGTCCTCGGATCAAGGTAATACCCCTAGCTCTGCTGGGTGCTTGATTCTTGTAGGATTTGGTGGTCCTGTGGGTTAGAGCGTCATGTGGTTTTTCGCTCTCCATAAGACAGGCTAAAACAACATGGGTTCGAGTCCTTGGCTAGTCGCAGTGTTATTGATTATTACCACTCGTTCGTGGTTACATCAATGTATATATGTATATATGTGTGTGTAGTGTAAGTATATGACTGTGTTACTCACAGTAGTGGACAGCAGTGGATTAACACGAGTAAGTTTGATAGAAAAATTAGCAATTAGGAACTGGTAGCTGTAGCCCATTCCTTCCATTCTCTTCCATGCCACTTATCCAGTATGGAGGGATTAGAGTGTGGGGAGAGAGCCATCCGCTTTACTATCCTTGCCTCAAATACCTAGACAATATAAAATAATTCTTAAAGTAAATTCAAACAGATAGTTCATCTCAGCAGATCAGCAGATAGTCTCAATGTGATCTCCATAGTCCTTTGTTATCCGGCTCGCTCTATCTCTCTCTCTCTCTCTCTCTCTCTCTCTCTCTCTTTACACAGGGTTTGACAAGGTTAGGTTAAGGATCCCTAGCTTTATTGACAATCTATTTACAGGTTAAGGATTCCTAGCTTTATTGGCAAGCTAAGAGCTGTTAACCTACATCAGCTCATTTGAAAGCATTTTTATTGTTATGAGACATACAAGTAGGGAACAGGATGAAGTTGGAGCCATCTGTGGGCCAGCATTTTCATTTGATCAACTGACTTTATCTCGTTGACATCATTATGCTGTACGAATGTGTTCCATACTCGAGTCATCCTGGGTATATATGATCTCAGATGGAGTGATGTTCTGGAGAAAGGTACAGCCAGAGTGAAATTGCTGCTTTCTGCCCGTCTTGTGGCATAAAAGCTAGTTTCTCGCTCTCCTCGAAGTGGATCCAAGTGTGGTACTTTGACAATATTGGCCTTGTACACAACAGTAAGGCCACCCACATCCCTCCTGTGTTGAAAGCTCTGCTGAAATGACAGATCTATCCAGGATGGGGCCAGGCGAGAGATGAGACGTCTTGCTCTGTTCTCTACTCAGTCAAGCAGTCGCAGATGAGAGGGGGGGCAGAAAGTGGAGCATACTCAAGGTGTGAGCGTACTTGTGCCTCGTACAGAATCTTACAACCCCTACTGTCAAGCAGATGCAAGATACGGCGAAGTGCTGTAAGCTTCCTGGCTGCCTTGTTTGCAAGATTTACAACATGGTTCTTCATGATTAGTGTGGAGTCAAATTTCACCCCAAGGATTTCAACTTCTTCTCCAGGTGCCAACACCCTCCCATTCATCCTTACTACTGCACCAGCATTACCATCATGGTGCCTAGAGACGATCATCATTTGTGTTTTCTCAGGTGCAAATGTTACTTGCCATCTATTTCCCCAAGCTGATATAGCTCTCAGCTGGTGATTGATGTAGCTTATAGCAGCTGGCATTTCTTCTCTTGGATAAGTGCATGTCAGTGTACAGTCATCTGCATATGCATGGGATTCTGGGATGAGATGAAGAAGGTCGTTGAATTAGACATTCCATAACAATGGTCCCAACACGCTTCCTTGTGGAACAATTGCCCCAATATTATGTCTTGCTTATTCCGTTCCATTGAGAGCTACACTTAGAGATCTACCATGAAGGTAATCACTGAGGAGACAGCGTAGAGCCTGCAATTCCCAGTGCTTGAAGTTTTGCTAAGAGGCCCTGGTGCCACACCCTGTCGAAAGCACCACCAATGTCCAGTGCTACCACACAGCTGACTTTGGATTCATCCAGTGACTGGTGCCACTTAGTGGAGAGGTTTAACAACAGATCAGCAGCAGAGTAACCTTTCCCCAAGCCATATTGACGATCACAAAGTAGTGAGTGGTAGTCAAAAAACTCTGTCATTTGTCTTGAGATTATTGTCTCAAGGATCTTACCAGTGATTGACAGGAGTGACCCTGGTCTGTAGTTGCTGATTTCTGCTCTGCTCTTCTTTTTGTAAACAGGACTACATTTGCCCTCTTTCCACAGAGAGGGGCCATTTACACTGTAAATAGGCAGTGCTGAAAGATGCGAGTTAGAGGGGCTGCTAGCTGATCTGCAAATCTTCTCAGCAATCTTGGGCTCAACTTGTCTGGGCCCACAGCCTTTTCTTGGTCAAGCGATTTAAAAAGGAAATGCACCTCCTCCTGCCTTATTGTCCCCCACTGACAGTTTTGACACAGTCCTTGCAGATAGCCAAGGAGGGCCCTTGCTGGATCAGGAACTTGCATTTTGGTAGCAAAATGTTCGGCAAAGAGGTCCGCCTTCTCTTGACTACTAGTAAGGTGGTCCCATCCTGTCGATTTAGAGGTGGAATGAGTTTCATCAGCCAGATAACCTTGTCTGTCCTTGACCAGGGACCACCAGGTTTTTGGAGCCTACCCTACCTGATGCTAGCTTTCTTTCTGTGTCCACCCCCTCCACTTTACATTCCATATGCCTACAGGCTTGCCTGTGCAAATTCCCGTTATAGGTGGTAGGATGTCTTCATATACCTTCGCCATGCTTTTGTACTTAGCAGTAGCAGCCTCCTACAAAGAAAGCCAAACCAAGGCTGATCTGTAGGCTTCGTCACATATTGCCAGTGAGGAATGTGTTCTTGTTGTAGATTAAGGATGTGTCCAGTGAAGGCTTTCACTTGATTGTCAACATCCCCTTGGAGAAGAGCATTCCAATCGGTGGTGGCGAGCTCAGAGCAAAGGACTGGCCAATTACCTCTTACCCATAGCCACGTTGTGCGTGTGGACTCCTAACCCCGTTCTGTTGGGATTTTTAAGTGTCGTAAAAACAGCCTTGTGGCCAGATGATCCAACATAGCAGAGGGGTTGACAAGTGACTATACCTTCTGCCAGATCATTCACTACGGGGTCAAGGGAGGAGCCAGAGATTGAGGGGGAAAACCCAACAAAGTTTTTCATTCTAAAAACGGGGGCAAAAAGGGTTTATCAAAGCCCCTTCTGAATAAGGTGTTGTTAGGAAAACCAAAAAATTTAAATAATGTTGACATTTTGTGTTTGTAATCAGAAGAAGGGGGGAGCCCAATATTTTCCTTTGGGAATTTTAGGGGGTCTCCCATGTTCCCAAACTGAGGTCTTTAAAATTGCACATGCTGGCCCGGAAGGTACTGGGTTGTATATCCCAGAGCTTAAAGGAACATCTTTTCCAAGGATGAGTAGGGGCAACATCAATGTGCTGGGCATGAACATTTTTAGAGAAGCACACAGCAACACCTCCTCCTTCCCCTTTGCCTGTCTCTTCTCATCCATAGGTGTAGCCAGCAATTCTTGCAAAATTTTCTGGAGTCCTGTCGTCCAAAAATGTTTCAACAACAGCTATCATGTCGAACATCGAGTGTTCAAAAAAACTATGTGTGAGCTCTCCAACATTAATAATGAAACCTCTAATGTTGGCCGACAGGATGCCTGATAGACTGGCTCCTCATGATGTGGTCAACTTGAGGTGGGGGGTGTGTAAGGCTGTAAGGTGCCTGCCCTTTGAGAGAGGTGGGGTACTGAGCAGCCGAGGGATGTAGGTCGTGGCCCTTGTATAAGGCACAGTACCACCTCTGGGGCTGAAAAAGGAGTAGCTGAGTGGGTGACGTGTGAAAGGTTCACCAATTCAGAGATCCTGCTTGTTTGTTCCGAGAACAGTCTCTAAACGGGTGGTCCTGTCTGTCAAGTTCCTTTTTTTTCCGCCACTGGTCCTCCTGATGTCCTTCTTGTAGCAGTAATTGCACCTGGTATCTCGCAGGCAGTTGTTGGCGGTGTGCCCCTTCCCGGGTTTTACAGCGAGAGCACAGCCTAGGGCCTGGAAGGGTGGACTATGATTTGTTGCACCTCCTGTGTTATGCTGATTTGTCCTCGGGTTCTGCCGCTGGGACTTGTTAGTGAAGGGTGAAAACGGCTGTAGATGTCTTCCCCTCCACGTCCCTTCCACGTCCTCTACCCATCCACTACCAGTTCTGACAGATGTGTCCCTGCTGTTTGTACTTTGGGCATAGTAGGTGATCAGGTGCAGTGATAGTTCCCTGATTATTAACGCACCAATCTCTGGTGGAGAAACTCCTGACTCAGAACTTGCCGATGAAGCACTGCTGCCAGATACTGGAATAGTGTCGGCAGGTTTTGCTGACAGGTGTAGGATCAGAGATGGTATGTGCACTGTCTAGTGGACTGGCAGTGGCGTAGCAGAGATGTCAGGTGTAGGGGAATTAAGAGATCCAAAGGGTTCCTTGGGTTTCTGGGAAGAGGATTTTTTTCCTCTGTGGTGGTCGAGGAATTGTTAGAATTCCCGAAGGTAGTGTTTTGAACTCTGCAATCTGTAGGGCCTTAGCGATGACAGAATTCCACCAGTTATTTACCCATGAGTTAAGCTCAGTGTGGGACTTCCAGTCTTTGTCAACAGTGTTACCATCAGCTTATGTCACTTGATGTAGGTTTGCACTGACCTTCTACAATAGCTTGAAGGTATCTGATGATTGAGAAGCTCATGAAGTGCTTCCCTCTGATGGATTATCTTAGCTGAAACTTTACAACACAGCCCCACGAGGGCAGTCTTGATCTTTGGACAGGAGTCCCTGAGGTAGGACTTCTGAAACTTCCTCCTGTAGCTCCGGGCTTGTACCACATATCCACAGGATTATGGATATCCTTCAATTTTCTTAAGTTTTCAACCTGGTTGCAACAAAATTTTTTTTGTGGAATGCAATCTGTGTGGCAATATTTGGGAACAGGTAGGCTCCTTACATCTAAGAAGAATTTTTGCCCCTTGGGTATACCCACAAACACTGCAGTAACTACGGGGGACAATAGCCAGATAACATAGATATTCTTGCTATTTTACGGTGTGAAGTCATCCCAGAGGAGGTTGTAGGTTTTGCAATGAAGTTCACAGGAGAGAGAGGGGGTGGCGGTATCTTTGGGGGTGTTTATAGCGGGTGGGTAGTGAGGGCAGCAGTGGGCCGGCGAGCTGGAAGTGTTCCCCATCTCACTATTATTTAAATAAACACTGTTTATACTATCCACTTTTCACTAAAGGAAGATGTTACACAAATCACTATGTTGCATTGTACCAGTCACGTTGTTATAAAGCACCAGATGCTAGTACATAGCACAAAACACATAATATTAATGCTCACTGTGAAGGCAATAGTGACGTCACCCCTAAGGCCGCCACTGTCCCCTCACTCACACCATATCTTCACCATACCCACACTTAAATATCACTGTTTATTGCCATATTCAAATTCAAATTCAAAGTTTATTTTCTCTATAAAGATTACAATGTGAATTTACAGAATTTGGTTGTTGTGGGGTTTTTACATGTAGTTAAATAATGATTACAGAGTGTACCACTAGAACGCCTAGCATGCTAGGCAATTTTGGGCAGACTTAGTTTTAATCTTTATTTAAAATATTACAAATTATGGTAAGTTGGTATTTTGGCTAAGTGACTAAATAGTATTGTGAGTTTGGAGGAGTTGGCTTTCTTTAATTTCTAATTGTTGTACGTAGTACTACGTCACTGAACAGTTTTTTGTCCTCACCAACCCTCGTAGTTAAGTAATATTAAGAAAGTTTTTGGAGCCCAGTGACACGTCTTCACTCTCCTCTCTCTCTCTCTCTCTCTCACTCTCTTCCCTCTCATCTCCTCTCCTCTCTCTCCTACAAGAAATTCTTCAACGATTTAGATCTGAGCAAAATTGCACAATTTCAGCGAAAGCAAATTATAAGCAAATTCTGATCGAGGAGTATTTACGATCCAGTGACCTGCTGTGTACCTTGAGATCACGTGACCTGCTGTGCCTTTAGTCATGTGACCTGCTGTGTACTTGACGAGTCACGTGCCCTGCTGTGTCCTTGACTAGTCGGTGACCTGCTGGTACCTTGAGTCACGTGACCTGGTCCTTTACGAGTCACGGTGACCTGCGGTACCTTGAGTCACGGTGACCTTTACCTTGACGATCACGTACCCGCTGTTACCTTTAGCACGGTGGCCTGTGTACCTTGAGTCACGTACCTGCTGTGTACCTGATCAGGTGACCTGCTGTGTACCTTTCGTCACGTTGACCTGTGAACCTTGAGTCCCGGTGACTTGCAGTACCTTGAGGAGTTACCGTGACCTGCTGTGTAGGTTTTACGGTAAAGGTGACCTGCTGGTACCTTACGAGCACAGTGACTTGCGTGTACCTTTAGTCACGGGACCGTGTACCTTGACGAGGGCACGGTGGCCTGCTGTGTCCTTGAGTCACGGTGACCTGCTGTGTACCTTGACGATCACGGTGACCTGCTGTGTACCTTGAGTCACGTGGCCTGGTGTAGCTTGACGAGTCACGGTCACTTGCTGTGCACCTTGCGAGTCACAGTAACCTTTGGTACCTTGACGAGTCACGGTGACCTGCTGTGTACCTGAGTCACGGTGACCTGCTGTGTACCTTGACGAGTCACGGTGACTGCTGTGACCTTGTAAAGGTTTGGCCCGTTTTAGCTTGACGAGTCACGGTACTTGCTGTGCACCTTGACGATCACAGTGACTGATGTTTTACCTTGACGATCACGTGACCTGTGTAATTGAGTAACGGTGACCTGCTGTGTACCTTGAGTCACGGTGACCTGCTGTGTACCTTGATTTACGGGACCTGTGTACCTTGAGTCACGGTGACCTGCTGTGAATCTTGACGAGTCACGGTGACCTGCTGTGTACCTTGACGAGTCACGGTGACCTGTGTGCCTTGACGAGTCACGGTGATCTGCTGTGTACCTAGACGAGTCACGGTGACCGATGTACCTTGAGTCACGGTGACCTCTGTACCTTGAGTCACAGTGACCTGCTTTGTACCTTGACGAGTCACGGTGACCTGCTATGTACCTTGAGTCACGGTGACCTGTGTAGATTGACGAGTCACGGTGATTTGCTGTGCACCTTGGCGAGTCAGTGACCTGTGTACCTTGACGAGACACGGTGACCTGCTGTGTACCTTGAGTCACTGTGACCTGCAGTGTTCCTTGACAAGTCACGGTGACCTCTGTACCTTGACGAGTCACGGTGACCTGTGTGCCTTTAGTCATGGTCACCTGCTGTGTACCTTGACGAGTCACGGTGACCTGCTGTGTACCTTGAGTCACGGTGACCTGTTGTGTACCCTGAGTCAGAGTGACCTGCTGTGTACCTTGACGAGTCACGGTGACCTGTGTAGCTTGACGAGTCACGGTCACTTGCTGTGCACCTTGACGAGTCACAGTGAGCTGCTGTGTACCTTGATGAGTCACGGTGACCTGCTTGTCATGTAGGGGGGTATTGGTTAGGGGAATATGGGGGTAAGCGGAGGGAGTCAGTAGGCAGGGGACAGGCAGGCGAAGTGGTAGGAGAGATGAGGGCTGAGGCCGGTAGGTAATGTGAGGTCACTGGTGACTACACCTTCACCTCTCATTACTCTACCCACCACACTACTCACCCTCTCACTACTTTAACTAAACATAAATAAATGGAGAAATGAGTAAATAACGGGGACAGTGAATATTACTATTCTACTCAAACACAGTTTATTAAGTCTATGTACAATAATATATTTGGGAACAGGAGTACATCATTGGGGTTTAGATAAATGGGGTGGTACACAGAAGCAGTGAGACAGGGAATACAATCAACTTGACGAAAATGAATATAAATTACAATACAGTTCAGAGGGCAGTTCATCACAGGAACTAAGCAACAGGTCCCAAGACCTACACAGCATGAGTACTGCGCCAAGCCTGTACTCTGCCCAATGCCTCCAACAGTCTCCTCCAGAGACTTCAGCAGCCTTCTCCTGAGCCCTGCACCTCAGCAGCAGCTCCACTCAAAGTCTCTGCTCAGGAGCTCTGCACCCAGGCCAGAGCTCCGCACGAATCTCCATACTCAGCTATTCCTTGGGCTTATATTGTCCCGAGAGCACCCCCCACAATGAGGTGTGCACACGTAGTGTTGATCTGACGCCGAGGTCTGACGCCGTCCAGAACAAAAGACCTCAGTCTTAAGCCGAAAAGGCGTGGCTGACAGACGTTTGCCAAGGCAAGGTGTGACCATATAACTGGTTAAATTAGGTCTCCCCAGATACCTCACAAGCCCAGCTGAACTACATCACATCCCCCTTTCTCCCCCAATTTAAAATGTCTGAGAACTAGGACAATTTGTCCTAAGTTATTAGACTATTTTAATCCTAACCCCTTAAATCTATTACAATACAAAGACAAAATTATACATAATACAAAATTATTCAATTACATATATTTCCCTCAACCTCCTCAACTACCACAAGGCAGCATAATCAGTACACCTGGCAGTTGACCAGCATAATAGTTGCTCTCTGGTGCAAAGCCTCCTTACCCGTCATTTCTCCTTAAACCAGTGCCTTCCCTACTTCTACTAGAAATGCACTAGCCAATGCTAGTCACCCTCGCACGTTATCCATTGGGCCAAACCTCTCTAGGCTTCTATGGCGTGGAAAACTGCTCCAACGGGTTCCATTCTTTCAAGTAACTGCAACTGGACCACTTCACGACCACCAAGGTCGCATTTTCAGCACACTTCACATGCACACTACAACATCTGAAAATCGAGAAGGGGCAGGCATTGCCGCTAAGACCCTCCTTTATCCTATGCCACTACTAGGATTCACGGCCTCAAAAAACAAGGCGGCCATAATCACTGGACCGTTTTCAAGGTCACCTGATTTTACACAGGTAACACTAACACTTCCGGCAAGTCAAAGTAGGCTGGGGACATCTCATACTCTCAATGTCTCTCATGGCTGCGGGGACATCCCCGCATACCGTCGTACAGGTCGACCAGAAAAGGCAGGATACACCTCCATACCGCCCTTGAAAGCAGGCTGGCCCCAGCAGCTGGAGTCCATCTCCCGGCTCACTTTCCCTTCCACATCTCCGAGGATGGCAGCTCCTTCACATTAGATTCTCCTGTCCTGGCACACCAGCCCAGGATCCCTCCAACACAGTGCAGCATCAACCGCCATCATCCTCGCCTGTAGCTAGGGCACATCGCAGCATCAAGCAGGGGCACGTGCAACAGCATAGCAGACCAGCATCACAACAGCAGCCGACATCAGCATTAGCAGGGCTTATGATCATTTGTGCTCGGAGGTGAGGGGTTAGTTCACTTCAAATGTCATCACCAGCAGTTGCGGTCCCCAGGGGGCCCCGGGCAACGCGGGTACTGCGGCCTGGGTGATGGTCACAGTATGTGTGGTGACTCAGACAGACAACCGCAGGGCGTACAAAGATTATGACCAGACCAGGGCCTGCAATAACTAGGGTGTGCACATCATCTGGGGTGTGACTGGGGCAACATAATTGTGGATAGCAAATCATAGTGTGAAGCTCTTCAGTGGGTGACAGTTGTGAGGGCTATTCATCCGAGGTGGGGCTGGTGCATCTCATTCCTCTGTAAATATTCAATTTCGCCAGTTAATTGTTTTTTCCCCCAAAATTCAGCAACCCAAACACTCTAACTTGTCCGACCATTCATCCCAGGAACCAACAACCAGCTCCACCAAAATATAATATATTGGGGGGGGCACCCAAACAGGAGTTACTCAGCATACCCACCCGTCAGAAAAGGTCGGCTAAAGGTCACAAGGAACTATAATATCACACAGATATTACTTAAACTGTTACACACCGCGAAGTAAGGAACAAGTGGTATACAACGTGGTAAGCAAATATAGGGGGAGTATAGAACCCAGCATGGATCAAAAGGCACATGGACTGATTGCTATAATAAAATAATAATAAGAAAATTCCCACCGCTGGGTGGGGGGCCACCATGTCATGAAAGGGGGGTAATTATTCTTAAGCATAATCGGGTGAATATGGTGATGTAAGGAGTATGTATAGGCAGGGGTGTGATGGAAGGCAGGCGAGGTGTAAGAAGTGACATCGAGGCAGGTAGGAGAAGAGGGTGAGGCGGCGGTAGGGTAATGTAGGTCACTGGTGACTACAGACGCAATCACCTCTCATTACTCTACCCACCACACTACTCACCCTCTCACTACTTTAAACTAAACATAAATAAATGGAGAAATGAGTAAATAACGGGGACAGTGAATATTACTATTCTACTCAAAACACAGTTTATTATTAAGTCCTATTACAATAATATATTTGGGAACAGGAGTACATCATTGGGGTTTAGATAAATGGGGTGGTACACAGAAGCAGTGAGACAGGGAATACAATCAACTTGACGAAAATGAATATAACTTACAATATAGTTCAGAGGGCAGTTCATCACAGGAACTAAGCACAGGTCCCAAGACCTACACAGCACGAGTACCTGCGCCAAACCAGTACTCAGCCCAATGCCTCCAACAGTCTTCCTCCAGGATTTTCAGCAGCCTTCTCCTGAGCCCTGCACCCCAGCAGCAGCTCCACTCGAAGTCTCTGCTCAGGAGCTCTGCACCCAGGCCAGAGCTCTGCACGAATCTCCCTACTCAGCTGTTCCTTTGGGGGCTTATATTGTCACGAGAGCACACCCCCACAATGAGGTGTGCACACGTGGTGTTGATCGCGACGCCGAGGTACTGACGCCGTCCAGAACAAAAGACCTCAGTCTTAAGCGAAAAGGCGTGGCTGACAGACGTTTGCCAAGGCAAGGTGTGACCATATAATTGGTTAAATTAGGTCTCCCAGATACCTCACAAGCCCAGCTGAACTACATCACATGCTGTGTACCTTGAGTAAGGGTGACCTGTTGACCTTGAAGAGTCATGGTAACCTTGCTGTGTACCTTGAGTCACGTGGACCAGCTGTGGGCCTTGAGTGACGGTGACCTGCTGTGCCCCTTGAGCCCACGGTGACCTGCTTTTGTTTTTTTATTTCACGGTGACGTGGGGAAACCTTGACGAGCCAGGGTGACCTGTGAAACCTTTGACGAGCCAAATGGCCCCTGGGTATAAAATTTTTAAAGGGAGTCACGGTGACCTTTAAAACCTTGACGAGTAGGGTAACCTGCTGGAACCTTGCGAGTCAGGGTTTTGACCTGTGTCCCCTTACCCGAGTAAAGGGTAACCAGCTGTGTACCCTTGATGAGGTCACGGTGCCCCTGTTGTTTTTCCCTTGTCGAGTCAGGGATACCTGTGTACCTTTGACGAGTAAGGGTGCCCTGGACCTAATTTTACGTGACCTGATTTGTAAAATTGGGTCACCCTTTGCCCCTTCTGTTGTCCCTTTTAAAAGAGTCCGGGTTAGCTGTTTTGGGGTCCCTTTTGGGCAGGGTTGACCTTGTCCCCTTGACATTCACGGTGCGCCTGCTGTGTCCCTTTTTAAATTCCCAGGGTGACCGGTGTAACCTTAAACAGTCAGGGTGACCTGTTTGTGAAATTTTGACGAGTCACGGGACCGGGGTCCCTTTGGGACGATCACGGTAAATTTGGCTGTGTCCCTTTTACAAACCCACGGGACCTGTGTACCTTGACGAGTCACGGTGACCTGCTGGGGTCCCTTTTGGACAGCCCACGGGGGACCTGGTACATTGACCCCAAGGGTGCTTTACTGGGTACCTGATGGGGTTAACTGTGCCCCTCTGAAAATATCTTGATGATTCACGGGGGCCCTTTGCTGTGTACCTTGACCGGGGTGAAAATTGGAAACCATGCCCGATTCAGGGTGCCCCTGGGGTGTTTTGGGCCACGGTGCCTGTGTATTTTGAGGGTAACGGTCCCAAGCTGTGCCCTTTAAATTGAGTAAAACGGGGGATTTTTGCTGTTTTTCCTTTGAGTCATGGTGCCCTCTTTTGTACCTTGTTTAAATACAAGGTTTACCTTTCTTTGTGGGTTTGGAAAGAGTCAGGGGACCAAAGCTGTGTCCCTTTAGTCACTGTGACCCCCTGTAAACCTTTTATCACGGGGACCTCTGGGAAAAACCTTTACGAGTCCCGGGGCCTGCAAGGGGCTTCGACGAGTCCCCATGATCTGTGGGAACCTTGACGAGTCACGAAGAAACCGGGAAAACCCTTTACGAATCACGGGGACCCTGCTTTTTGACCTTAGTTTATGGTAATGTGTACCTTGAGTAACGGTGACCTCCTGTGTACCTTGACGAGTCACGGTGACATGTGTACCTTGACGAGTCACGGTGACCTGCTGTGTACCTTGACGAGTCACGGTGACTTGCTGTGTATATTGACGAGTCACGGTGACCTGTTATGTACCTTGAGTCACGGTGACCTGCTGTGTACCTTGAATCACAGTAACCTGTGTACCCTGACGAGTCACGGTGACCTACTGTGTACCTTTGTGTCAGGGTTACCTGTGTACCTTGACGAGTCACAGTGACCTGCTGTGTACCTTGACGAGTCACAGTGACCTGCTATGTTCCTTTACGACTCACGGTGACCTGTGTACCTTGACGAGTCACATTGGCCTGCTGTGTACCTTGAGTCACGGTGACTGTACCTTGACGAGTCAGGGTGACCTGCTGTGTACCTTGAGTCACGGTGACCTGCTGTGTACCTTGAATCACAGTAACCTGTTATATATCTTGACGGGTCACTGTGACCTACTGTGTACCTTAAGTCACCGTTACCTGTGTACCTTGACGAGTCACAGTGACCTGCTGTGTACCTTCACCAGTCAGTGACCTGCTATGTTCCTTGACGATTCACGGTGACCTGTGTACCTTGACGAGTCACATTGACCTGTTGTGTACCTTGAGTCACGGTGACTGTACCTTGACGAGTCACGGTGACGTGTGTACCTTGAGTCACAATGATCTGCTGTGTACCTTGACGAGTCAAGGTGATCTGTTGTGTGCCTTGACGAGTCACAGTGACCTGCTGTGTACCTAGTCACGACGGCCTGCTGTGTACCTTGACGAGTCACGATCACCTATGTACCTTGACGAGTCACGTGACGTGCTGTGTACCTTGAGTCACGGTGACCTGTGTACCTTGACGAGTCACGGTGACCTGCTGTGTAACTTTAGCCACGGTAACCTGTGTACCTTCACGAGTCACGGTGACCTGCTGTGTACCTTGAGTCACAGTGATCTGTGTTCCTTGACGAGTCACTTTGACCTGCTGTGTACCTTGACGAGTCAGGTGACCTGTGTACCTTGAGTCACGGTGACCTGCTGTGTACATTGAGGAGTAACGGCGACCTGCTCTGTACCTCGACGAGTCACGATGACCTGCTGTGTACCTTGAGTCACGGTGATCTGCTGTTTAACTTGACGAGTCACGGTGACCTGCTGTGTACCTTGACGAGTCACGGTGACCTGCTGTGTACCTTTACGAGTCACGGTGACCTGCTGTGTACCTTGACGAGTCACGGTGACCTGCTGTGTACCTTGACGAGTCACGGTGACCTGTGCATTTTGAGTCACGGTGACTTGCTATGTACCTTGAGGAGTCACGGTGACCTGCTGTGTACGTTAAGGAGTAACGGTGACTTGCTGATTACCTTGACGGGTCACAGTGACCTGCTGTGTACCTTGACGAGTCACGGTGACCTGTGTACCTTGACGAGTCACGGTGACCTGTGTACCTTGACGAGTCACGGTGACATGCTGTGTACCTTAAGTCACGGTGACCTGCTGTGTACCTTGACAAGTCACTGTGACTGGTTGTGTACCTTGAGTCACGGTGACCTGCTGTGTACCTTGAGTCACAGTGGCCTGCTGTGTACCATGAGTCACGGTGACTTGTGTAACTTGAGTCACGGTGTCTTGCTATGTACCTTGAGGAGTCACGGTGACCTGAGTACGTTCACGAGTAACGGTGACCTGTGTACCTTGACGAGTCACAGTGACATGTTGTGCACCTTGACGAGTCACAGTGATCTGATGTGTGCATTGACGAGTTACAGTGACCTGTATAACTTGACGAGTCATTGGGACATGTGTACCTTGAGTCACGGTGACCTGCTGTGTACCTTCACGAGTCAGGGTGACCTGCTGTGTACCTTGAGTCACGGAGACCTGCTATGTACCTTGAGTCACGGTGACCTGTTTAGCTAGTCGAATCAAGGTTACTTGCTGTGCACCTTGACGAGTCACAGTGACCTGCTGTGTACCTTGACGAGTCACGCTGAATTGCTGAGTACCTTGACTCACGGTTACCTGCTGTGCACCTTGAAGAGTCACGGTGACCTGCTGTGTACCTTGACGAGTCACAGTGACGTGTTTACCTTGACGGGTCACGGTGACCTACTGTGTGCCTTGACGAGTCACGGAGACCTGTATACCTTGACGAGTCACGGTGATCTGTGTACCTTGAGTCACGGTGACCTGTTTACCTTGACGAGTCACGGTGACCTATTGTGTACCTTGACTAGACACGGTGACCTATGTATCTTGACGAGTCACGGTGACTTGATGTGTACCTTGACGAGTCATGGTGACCTGTGTACCTTGAGTCACGGTGACCTACTGTGTACCTTGACGAATCACGGTGACCTGCTCTGTGCCCTGACGGGTCAGGTGACCTGTATATCTTGAATCATGGTGACCTGTGTACCTTGAGTCACGGTGACCTGTCTACCTTGACGAGTCATTGTGACCTGCTGTGTACCTTGACGAGTCACGGAGACCTATGTACCTTGACGAATCACGGTGACCTGTGTACCTTGAGTCACGGTGACCTGCTGTGTACCTTGACGAGCCCGTGTGACTTGCTGTGTACCTTGAGTCACGGTGACCTGCTGTGTACCTTGACGAGTCAAGGTGACCAGCAGTGTGCCTTGACGAGTCACAGTGACCTGTGTACCGAGAGTCACGGGGACCTGCTGAGTACCTTGACGAGTCACGGTGACCTGTCTACCTTGAGGAGTCACGGTGACCTGTCTACCTTGAGGAGTCACGGTGACCTGCTGTGTACCTTTAGTGACGGTGACCTGCTGTGTACCTTGACTAGTCACGGTGACCTGTGTACCTTGAGTCACGGTGACCTGTTGTGTACCTTGAGTCACGGTGACCTGCTGTGTACCTTGAGTCACTGTTACGTGTATACCTTGACGAGTCACAGTGACCTGTTGTGTACCTTGAGTCACGATGACCTACTGTGTACCTTCACGAGTCAAGGTGACCAGCTGTGCGCCTTGACGAGTCACAGTGACCTGTGTACCGAGAGTCACGGGGAACCTGCTGAGTACCTTGACGAGTCACGGTGACCTGTCTACCTTGAGGAGTCACGGTGACCTGCTGTGTACCTTTAGTGACGGTGACCTGCTGTGTACCTTGACTAGTCACGGTGACCTGTGTACCTTGAGTCACGGTGACCTGCTGTGTACCTTTAGTCTCGGTGACCTGCTGTGTACCTTGAGTCACGGTGACCTGTGTCCCTCGACGAGTCACGGTGACCTGTGTACCTTGACAAGTCACGATGACCTGCTGTGTACTTTGACGAGTCACGGTGACCTGTGTACCTTGACGAGTCACGGTGACCTGCTGTGTACCTTAACGAGTCACAGTGACCTGTTTACCTTGAAGAGTCACGGGGACCTGCTGTGTGCCTTTACGAGTCACGGTCAGCTGTATACCTTGACGAGTCACGATGCTCTGCTGTGTACCTTGACGAGTCACGTGCCTTAAAAACCTTGCCTTTCACGGTAACCTGTGTACCTTAGATAAAGGGTGACCTG
>NW_026472984.1:0-11306 GCF_026875155.1 Cherax quadricarinatus | reverse complement strand
TTTCCCTGCCCTCTCTTACCCTGCTCTTCGATCTCTATTGCCTCTGTTTGGAATACCCCTCCCACTACTCCTTGTCTGATAGATCCTATTTACTTCCAAAAAAATTTGTTAATCCATACTTCAGTCGATTTATCGCTTCCCCTCACCCACAAAAAACCTACAATCCTCTCCTTGGCCACACTGTCCAACCAACGTACAAAATTATAACCCTTTTTGCCTCCTCACTTAGTTTCCCTCCACGCGAAGCAAAACCCCCTCCTCCACTTCCCATCCAAGGAGTCGCGTGTTTAAAAATTTCCCGTAGCTTCAAACCGTTTCAAAACGAGTCCCATGCTACCCCCACCCCCACTGCCTGTGATCTGAATAAATTGTTTCTATAGTGTTAAAAAAGACTCCACTAAAAACCCTTGCGTTTTTAAGATCCTATCCGTTTGCTGCGTTTTTTCTCCTTAATACGTATGTTGACTTCACCTTTCCCCACCCAAAAGCATCTGTACCCCGATATCTCTCACAGGTTCGAAAACACTTTGAAAATATCCCCCCCCGCTGGCATCACATAAAATTCCCCGTATTATAAAATTTCCCAATCTCCCCCAATCAATGAAACCCCGGGGGCAGCGCTCCAAGAAATTAAAACCAGATATCCCAAAAAAAAAAATGCCGATTTTACCCTCCCCCTCGCACGTTCTCCGCCGGAGATACACCCCAAACAAAGGCACGCTTTTCACACATCCACCACCTGTCCACTCTATTATTCTCCCTCACCCCCGCCCAAACCTTTGCAAAAAAAAAAAGGGGTTGCCTCACGATTAAAAAAACCTACTCCCCTTTTTAAAAAAGTGTCGTTGGAGTTTCAAAAACCCTTATCCATCCACCTCCAGAAATTTTTCCCGTTTTCAATTATGTCTTGTATAAAGGCAAAATCTACCTTGTAACGTACACAGTCCTCGAACCTACACACTTACCACTTTACATAAAAACCCTTTCATTGTCTAACCTTAGGCCCGCTTACGTTTTTTCCACCCACTTTTCCCACCACATTTTTTTCCCCTGTCCATAGCCCCTTCACACCCTCCTTGGCACTCACCCCCTCCCCTCCAAATCCTAACCCCTTGCTGGGGTTTCTTTTTCTCTGTGCCCCTGCCAACCCCTTTAATCCCCCCCTTTTTCCCTGGTCTTTGTGTTAAGTGAGGGGAAGTCATCCGATCAGATGCAGCTGCCCCCTTCCTCGACACTTCCCCCTTCCCCCATGCTGTTCCTGACCTTTTCCCCCATTTTGCACCTCACCTCTATCACCCCATTCCCCTTTCATACTTGGCCCAACCGACATTACATTCCCTTTTTCAGACCCGATGCTTCCCCCCATCCCTGTACCCGGTCTCCCGTTTCCTTTTGTCAAAACTTCCCCCGATTTGGGAACTCTCTGCAAAAAAGTCCCAAGCACAAGTAATTTCTCGTCTTTTCGGTACGTCCTTTCCCCTCGTGCATCAATCCTCTGCACGCACTAAATTGCTGCACTGCACCCCTCTTTGCCCACCTCACTTGCATTTTCCACTTCCTCACTCCCCCCCGGGACCACGCCTACGTCCACCCTGGCGTTTTGACTGTCACTTAGGTCCTCGCCTCGTAATGTCATCCTTGGGATTCCCTGGCCCGTCCTCCCCGCAACATTCAGCCGTTTGATCATAACCATCACACAGTCACAAGTTTTAGTTGGCCGGTAAATTTTGGTTTTTGTGTCCTAAAATTCCCCTTTTAAAAACACATACGAAGGAAGGTTGCCTCAGGTCATCTTTAGGCTTAAAAAATTCCTTTGGATAACCCACATAAAACCCCCGCCCGTCCACTTGCCCTTTTGGCTACGTGTACTTCCAAACTTCCTGAACACACTCGTAGGTAGCTTCATTTTGTCTCGAAAGGCACATTACGTAACTTTACATACCTAAAATTTTTTTGACTCGAAACCATCGACCATCTTTACCAGGATGCCCCTCGTTAACCTCAGAGTATAGCAAACCATCCTGATATTGAGCAAGTAAGATTCTTCCTACCAGTGTGATGACCAGCAGTTTCACGAAAACATTCGGTAGTTTCCATTTTAAGGACTACACTGTAAAGGTCGCAATCCTCAATCCTTATGTCTCTCGAAAGAACAGGAGGGCAACAACGTCAACGCCCAATCTTGATTAATTGTACCTACTCAGTAATTCTATGCCGACCAGTGTTAAATTCTGCGTCGCACCCCAATCCACCATTGTGACAGCTGGCTAGCACTGTGGCCTGTCAGAGAGGAGTAGCAAACGTCCACCTCAACGGCCAGCTGTTGCGAGGGGAAGGAAAAGGAATGTGTAAATTGAGGTGTGTGTACATGCGCCGGAATCAAGGTTACGTACTCTTTGCATGCCACAGTAGGGATCTTACTGTAGTGATTTGTTAATATAGAGATTCTTTAATGCCAGGGTTTGTTTAATGAAGGAACTGTTAAATATATGGGTTCATAAAGTAGGGGATTGTTTGTGTGGAGATGATAATGTAGGGATTGTTTAATAAAGGATTGTTACTGTAGGGGATTGTTTTACTATTGGGGTTTGTTACATTTTTTTTTTATATTTTATTTTAAAACATGATATTACAAAAAAAATATAATATAATTTAAAAATCATGTAGGGCAATAACATTAACAAAATCTCACGCTAACAATTTACCACCACCATTTACAAACTCCGTGTGGGTCAACCCCCCCCCCTCTGTTCTCATCCAATCACGTAAACCAAAACATGTTGGAGGGATACATGTACAATATTTATAGGGAACATTCTATAAAAAAAATGAACAAGACAACAATTCATAAAAAAAACAATATTTAAACACAAAACAATCCAGGCAACATCTGACAGTCTACTATACACAAGGTTTTTTTTAAAAAACATATCACAATTTTAAGAAGGAATTAGATATAATAACAAAGGCCACAAAAATGGCTGTAAACAAAAAACTCCTAAAATTAACAACCCTCAACACAAATAATGCACCATAGCTTAAAATGACAATCCACCCATAATCAATTCGCAACAATTACACCAGACCTACAATATGCCTTATTAAGAAAACTGTGGCTGCAACAAAGGTGGACCTTATCATCCCCCCCCCATTCAACCACACACACATGAAAAAACTAACCCCATCACCAACCTGAATAAGCAGGACATAAAATTATCCTCAATTTAGGATTATTTATGTACACATGTCACTTGAGGAAGGAAACATTATTTACAACCATGAATGGTACAATACCCTTAAAAATAGGAATTATATTATAAGGTTAAATTACGTCAAAACTGATGCTGGACCACGTTACAAAAAAAAGGCAAAATAACTTCAGTTCTTCAAGGCCAATAGTGTGAAAGGAAAAAAACCCTCTCAAGAAAATTCAAAATCAATTGCAATACCAGTGCAAGTGGGAACATTATACGCTGCCAAAGAAATATACATGTTATATAATTTATAGTGTTTTATACATTAATACATGTTATACTATTTTTAATTGCTCCTTACACCTTCCCCAATCAAGGGAAAAAAACTAAGCAAACATATCTTGCCCAACCTCTCATCTGGTCACACACTAGTACCTCCAAATACTCACCAACCACATCACTGCATTTCCCCAAGGAGGTAAGCCCGTTTGAAAATCCCCTGAAAACCCCCCCCCCCCTTTTACCACCCTACTCACACCGGCAGTTAAAGCCCCTTATAAAAAAAAAACGCAGTAAATTCCCTATTGTAGTCCTCTATTAACCCTCAGAAAAATTACTCTTCCCACCCTTTTCCCAAAAATGTCTCTATTGCGACACAAAAGTTCGATAAAACGTCGCCGCAAAAAATCCTTCTCAATCACATCCCCACCCACCTTCCCCCTCATACCCCATAAAAAAAACTTATATGGTAGTCCACGATGACATATGTAAACCTTAAAACCATACCCCGGTCGGGGGGATTGAAAACGCGCGGTCATAGAGTTCTCAAAACTCCAGGGCCCGTCATGCTCAACCTCTTACCACACTCTCAATCCCACACTCATAATCAAGGGGGACTCAATGCCGCATACCGACCACACCTTGCCCCCCCCACCTTTTTCAACCCACATACCTTACTCATCATACCCTTGATGCACTCCAAACCTTCACAAAAATAGGGACGGACATGATACGCCGTCTCTTCCCACTGGGCATCTGCCACCAACCCCCCACCTTAATTAACTCCTATCTCGGGAGCATTCGCTCCGTTGGCAAATCCCATGCAGGAAATGGTACATAACCTCAAAACGCGCCCTAGGTGTATCCTTCTTTTGCTAAATCTTTCGGCACATATACATTTCCCATGCATACCATGGGGGTAGAATCCTTCAACGGCGCCACTACATATCCCCTAACGATTTACACAAAGTTCCACCTTTACTTTTCCCGGTTCCCCTGGCTAAACATTCAAGGGCATGTTAAAAAAACCACTGTTTCCACATTCTTCATTTTCCCGCCCCTCCATACCATTTTTTCATGTGAGCATGTTACATTATCTAGGTGGGACCTCCCTCCCAATCCACCTGCACTCATCACTTTTCCCTCTTAATAATAAAAACAACACATTTCATTCGCCTTCCTCCAGTCCAACAAACCCGCCCTCCCCTAAAATACCGGCAATGTCATACTCCCTTCGCAACCCAGTTGCCACCAGTGAAAACCACAAAAATTTTTTGTACACCTTCTAAGAAATATCGTGAAATTCGGCCGTTTACTGTTAACGGCATCACTAGCCGAAACAAAAACAGACTTTGCTATATAGTAATACATTGGATGACAATTGCCACGTTGCCTAAGGGTTAAATGGTGAGGGTCGAAGCATTCCCAAACCGTTCGCTGGCACCCTTTCCCACCATCCTATTCGGAAGTTGCCTAACCCTTGCAGCACTCAGGTCAGGCTCATACATGGACACACAGATTTTCAGGTCTCACGGGTCTCCGCTCACAACATCACATCCCAATCTATCTCTTGCCACTCTTCCCAAGGGCCCATGATCATTGACTTTTCCAGATTTACCTACATCCTGTAGCTTCTTCTCCCAAAAGTGTGTACAACTTCCCCCAAAAGTTCCTAAAACGTGTCTCTACTTACCAAAATAGTGGTATCATCAAACATAGGCCCACCAAAACCAGGCCCATCTAGGCTTCTGATCACCATCCATCCCCCGTCCTTAGGCCGATCCTCCACCATTCCTATAAATGGGGATCCTGAAACATGCAAACAATTTTGTGATAAAGGATATCCCTGCCGAATGGGACCCCGCCTCCATGGATTGACCTCCCCCCCCCACATACCCATTGATTTGCCACCCCTTACCTTCGCATTTTGAGTACAACGTATCCACCCAACACCTCTATTTCTTCGCCAATACCCTTGGTCGTAGGAGAATAATCCTCAAAGCCTTTCTTCCCCACCCTATCATAAGCCCTTTGCCAATTCCAAAACGCACCAAACGCCCCTCTTCCCCTTTTCCATGTCCTCCAGGAATCCCCTTGATAATCCCGTGGGCCCTCGCTCATTGACCTACCAGGTAAACCAAACTGAGGACTCAAAACACGACCTCCCCACAACACATTTTAAAGCCAATTCCCACGGGAATTTTCGCGCAAAATAATTTATAAATCAAGCACAAAAGCAACGGAAATGGCTCGGTAATCCCGAAGGGTACTCTGCTGTTTTACCTTTTGGGACCAAAACACCACACCGCCGTTGCCACTGAGATTCTCCCATCTTACTCCGTCTTTCATGGCATTCATTAACCCTTACTAGGTAACCCCTAAGCAGACCCGTGCTGTAAAAAATTCGCTTTGGTAAAAAACCACGATTCCCGGGTGGCCTTACCCTTTCCTCATGTCCATAAAGGGGGCTCTCCATATTTCCCCCTCCTCAATGACCCACCCAGTGCCTCCCCATCACACTCCTCCCCAGTTTTGCACGGCACATACTCCACATAAAACCTCCCAAGAACCTTCGGCCATTGCCACCCCACTACTTTTTCCCGTATTCTCAAACCATCTATCTGCATATGCCACTCATCCCCTTGGTTGTCCCTTAATACCTGGACCCTCTCTAAAACCCCCCCACAAAGATATGACTTGCAAACCCGGTATTGTTAGTCGTTCGCTGTCGTACTTCTGTCCTCGCCAGGACACAAAAGCTGATGGCTTGTCGCCCCAGAATACTTCGTCCAACCCCGCCTTGTACCGTAAGCTGCCAAAAAACGTTTCTTTCTTGCAAAATCCGTATTCTGTTCCTTCAACATGTGTATATCCTCCACCGGTACACCCCGGGCCAACCGCCCCCCCCTCGTAACCAATACCGTAATCTAGTTTCTAAAGGTAATTGACAAAAACATACCGCAAATTGAATTAATGCGTTTGGCCCTCCCTCACATAAAAGTTGGACGTTTTCTTAACTTAGCCCACCACTATCCCACCATTTCCTACCACTCTTCCTCAGTCTTTCTGTCGGCACAGAGCTGTTCACCAAAAAATATTGCAAACGGTTTCACTCCCTTCCCTATCCCCAAAAACCATCGTGGTCAGATTCCATTTAACTTCCTGCCTACGAGGCCAATAGTCACCCATCCCACCCCCACTAATACCGCCCTATGATCGGGAAGACCCCATCTCAATAGGTTTTAAAAGACTCTACCAAAACCTTTCTGAGATAATATAACTGTCCAAAACGAGCCACATACCCCCTTTCTATACATGTATGTTCCCACCTCCCACAGAACATCCCCCGGAAAAAGTTACACGTAACTGAAGATCTCTAAAGGCAGGGGCCCCCCAAGACTTGAGGAAAAAAATATCCCGCTCCTCTGAGGTTCACGGTCGGATCCTCTTAATTACCAAATTCCAATCCCCCCCCCCCCACCAATCGCCCACTGGACGGGCAACGTGCGTAGGGTGTACACGGCTCCTCCGCACAAAATCCCATCTTCACTTTCACGGTCACTTTTTCTTGCTGGGGCATTACCACAACACACAAAACACCACTCTCTCACCCATCCCACCATCCTTCCACACGTAATACTCTCCACCCTCCCCCCCACCCCCCCCCTCCCCCCCCCTCTTTTCCTATGCAATACAAAAGGGGCTCGCCTCCCCTGATCAACCACCACCCACTCTCCTTTTAAACCTCAGACGGCAAACACATAAGCTGATCTCGGGCACCACTAATTCAACGACCAAGCTTTAAAATTGTGCTCCTGCACAAATGCTACGGTCAACCTTGTACCTATTTCAAAAAACATCTGAACCACTCCTGTTTAACCCATCACACAGACCATTAATATTTATTGTTACACACCGGAGGCCAGTTTAAGGTTTCCTTTCCCCGCCTCATGTCAAGATTCTTCCCTTTCAGACCATCCCCTGGGACTGTGCCTTTTGCCACAGACTCCCCCCTCCCTTCCCCAACCATCCCCCCCCCCTTCTGTTGTGTCCCTCTCGCAGAGTCACTCGGGTTACATAACCCCATGTCTTTTTCCCCAGGCCTTTGCACCGGCCGTCAGAACATCGTCCGAATCTGACGCTGCTGCCCCTTTTCCTGTAGCTCCCTCAGATTCCATATCTGAGTCCTCCGAGGAGCCAGCACAATGGACTTCCACCTCAACCACCTTAATCCGCCTCCATGTCCTTCCATGGCATCGCACTGTCCACCAGTGCCACCTGATCCTCCCCTTCCCCACACACACCTTCTTGCCCTGTCCCAAGGTTCTTGTTCGCTGTAATTCTCCACCTCCGTAGACTGCAACATAGCCTGTATCACCGTCTCCAAACTCCTCGTCAATAGCCTTCATGCTGGCGCCCTTGCACCTCCTCACTTGACTAACGGTATGTTGATGGGCAGGTGATTCAGGATCACCACTTCTTCCGATTCCACAGGCGGATGCCACACCTCTTCACTTCACATGCGACCAACGCCCTCCTCCTTGCAAACCGTTCTTCTTTATGCATTCGGGTTGCTCATGCGCAGGTGCTCCGCCCCCTTGCCGGCCCAGGAGTCTCTATTGTGGGCGGTGAGTCTCATGGCTCACCCCTTCTTCCGATTCCACAGGAGCCACATACCTCTTCACCTCCACATTGCGACCACTTCCCTCCTCCTTGCCCCGTTTTTCCTTAGGCATCGGGTGCTCAATGCGCAGGTTTCCACCCCTTGCCGGCCCGGAGCCATACTCTGCTTGCCACAGTCTGCCGCCCATATGGTCATATTCGCCACACAGTCGGCACGTTACGTTCTGCCCCGCATACGCCACCATTACCTGGGTTCTTAAACTCTTCAAGGATATACATACGAGGGTATAGGATGCCTTGCGTCATCTGGAGATTAAAATGAACCTAGGAATCCTGTTGTAAGGCACCTTTAACCATTTGCCAGGTTGGGGCCAGAGATGTACAGTTCCAAACGTTCGAATACATTTCGAATAATCTACCTCATCAGCCTCAAAAGGCACGTTGCGGAGCTTAACCCACGAATAATTCGTGATACATCAGTCAATTTTGACCCTCACTCCCGGGTGTTACGTTAATGCT
The DNA here is from genome assembly GCF_026875155.1 of Cherax quadricarinatus. Lineage (NCBI taxonomy): Eukaryota > Metazoa > Arthropoda > Malacostraca > Decapoda > Parastacidae > Cherax > Cherax quadricarinatus. The sequence goes on along the minus strand of NW_026472984.1, from coordinate 2,691 downwards.
GACATTTGGTACGATCAACCAAAGCCTCGTATACTTGGCAGTTACACTTTCACAAAAATTTTCTATATACACCGTTCAGTGCCACTCCATTATAAATCCTCGTCTCTGATGCCGTGTCTCTCGTATAATTTTGGGCAATAACACATCGACTGACGTAGGCGTTAAAGCCCCACTAATAAGTTCAATGCCCACAGTATTCACTCTCCTGCGCACACCTGGCACCATGTTGTTGACTAAGTAGTTCGTCTGGGAAACAGTAGAGGGGTGCAAAGCACGACCGCACTCTACCTCATCCAGGCAGCGAATGCACAACACCTCCTCGTACCACTGCTGGCAGGTTACTGAGGAGCGTCAGGCAAGGGGGTCTACACGGCCCAAGAGCGATGCAGACAATCCCTTTGTTACTGTAGGGATTATTACTGTTGGGATTATTACTGTAAGGATTTTTAATGTAGGGGTTCTGAACGTAGGATTTTTGTTGTTTACTTGGAGAGAGTTTAAGGGGTCAACGCCACCACGGATAGATCTGAGATCAGGCCTCATGGTGGATGAGGGTCTGATCAACCAGGCTGTTACTGCCAGCCGCCTGCAAACTGTCGTACAAACCACAACCCGGTTGGTCATGAACTGTTAATGCAAGGATTTCTAATGTAGAGATATAATTAAGGATTGTTAATGTAGGGATTCGTAATGTAGGGATTGTTAATGTAGAAAATAGAAATGTACGAAATGTTTATGTAGGGAATGTTAATGTAGGAATTGTTAATGAAGGGATTTATGGAAAATTTTCTAGGAGTGTTACCTGTACGTACCTCAACATTACATGCATACGAGTAATCTCACTGGGAGACAACAACTATATTGTTTACCGTAGTCACCCTGTGTAGACATGTGAGAAAACTTAACCACCCCTGGTCACTGCAGGTGGCCCCTCGACCCTCACAATCTTATCCATATCTATCCGAGACCAGTACAAATTGGATAGCACCCACAAGTACGACGCTAATAATTAATTGTGGACTGTATAGATTATATTAGTTTAACTGAATGAAGGGGGGGGGGAGGTTACACATGGATATATCCATCAAGGAAAAACACTTGTACATAATCCCACCACTTACCAGATATTCTCTGGTGGTCACTTGAAGTAGCTGGATCACCCATAATCTATCCAATTACAACATACCTAACTGGCCAGTATCAGTCTGCTATAATTAGAAGGGTTACTTAACTGTGGGTGATTGATGCTTCTTATTTCCTCCATTCACCATCACATTTCGATGTCCTGCTACACCGACACAGTTCTTATTCCAGCAGGACGAGGTATCAGTTGGTTTGTCCCGGTTTAGAAGTCGTGACTCCATAAAAACTTCACTATCCTCGAGACAGGAACACGAGATAAACAGATGCTCACTCTGAGAACGGCGACTCATTTCACTTCACACATTCTCTTAACTTGGTGTTATTATCACTGATTACTTCTTAGCCGACGATACGGTTTAATGTCTCCTAATCATTATACACATTGGAGGCCACTCCATTAAGATCTGAGACCGATGAGCGATGATTAAACCACGGGTATTTTTCCCCGGGACACAGTCCATGGCGATGCACCAGTCACCACCGGTCCTACCATTATCCACTCATTTTACCACTATTTTTTTTTATATTTTATTTATAACCAATACAGTATACATAAATATAAAAATAAAAGGAAACAGTATGGATCTCAATCCTGAAGGTTCGGCCATTGACATAAGAAAACCAAACACATAATAAACTAACACAAATGGATTGCACCTATATACTTGCAAGATATATATCTGTATAACATAGAACAATAACTTACGGCAATAACATAGCTACAAATAAACACAGTAACAGGGTCATGAACTGACATAAAAACATTCAGTGACTCAAAACCTAACTTACATATAAATTTTTACATTTTAAAATGACATATGCAAAGACTCATACAACTGAAATAATAATATACAAGAAAATGTAACAGTTACTTCCAGCCTTCTCATTAAACAATAAACCAAAACCTAACATCATAATCCTACTAGAACATCTATATACTTATCCCTAACATTACAGCTTTACATTACCAAAATACAAAAAAACATACAAAGAAAACAGCTCAGATCTCAAAACCGACTCATTACTTTTACAATTAAACCCGTATACAACAATCTCAGACACAAAAGGAATCGTCTAAAAAAAAAAAAAAAAAAAAAAAAAAAAAAAAAAAAAAAAAAAAAAAAAAAAAAAAAAAAAAAAAATATAACACCTTTGAGGACAAAAGGAGAATCCAGACATACTTAGATCATGCTTGTGTCACCTCAAACCATCAAAAAAACACAAATTCTGTGAGATGTACCCTCTCACACATTTACACACAATCATGTAGTGTAACAACACTACTTACATATTAAATTCAATACCTTCTGAAAAACAATGTGAAAAACATATCTTACACAACTACCCAGACCAAACTCACATCACAAAAGAAGCTTATTTATTATATTACCAAACATGCCACACACACTAACTCTATACACATTTCCATACTCAAGAAAACTAGCCCGCCGCAAGCCCTTACTTTACACTTAAATCTCTTAAATTCTTCAACCTGAATCTACGATAACCTTTTGAAACTGTCTCCCATCTTCCCCCCTAAAAAGGGGG
>NW_026472983.1:0-10769 GCF_026875155.1 Cherax quadricarinatus | reverse complement strand
TTTTTTCAAGAATTTTCCCCAGTGACTTCAAGTAAGGAAAAGGCTATAGTTTTGGTTGATGGATGTCTTTATTGGGTTTTAGCAAGAAAATCACCCTAGCAGTCCTTAAAAACAACTGGAAAATGTCCTGGGGCCAAGATGGCATTAAGTTTTATTAACCAAAGGACTGTTTAAAATTTCTGGGTGGAACTTTTTTGTTATTCCAGAGAGACCAGGGCTCTTTTTTCGCATTCTTCCCAATACCGACTCATCTCAAGTAGTGTATAGGTCTAGTAAGCGGGTGGGTATCTTCAAGAGTTGGTATCGATGGAAGGTAGTGGTTTAGATCACAATTTCTCATCTCTTCATTCTTGACCAACTAAAATTTGATTATTGTTAATCGACGACTTTATTTGGGGAAGAATTTCTCCCCAAACATCCCCCATCAAATTACCCGGTCCTGTGGATCTCCAGTTTAATCTCAACCCCCTTTCACATCATCATCAGTAAAAGGTATGAATCAGGTAGGGGGAGCCTTGTGTTTTGCACCAAAAGTTGCCGAATCTTACCCCAAAATTTTGCAGGCTCTGTTTAACTGATTATTTTTAGAACAGCAATTTCCATAAGTCACACTTGTGATGACTAAACGGGAAATTAAATAAGACCCTCAACTATTGAATGTAGCTACGGGGTGGTTGCGCGTTTGAAGATGCCTTTAAACCCTTCTTTTTGATAATTTCCATACCGCCTCAAATTTTCCCCTCGTAGTTTATATTGTTGGTAGATTTTGGGTTGAAGCTGATTGGAAATTGCATTAGTAGAAATAAATTTTTTCATTGTGAAGGGCCTGTCACGCGTCAATTGAGTGTAAGGTAGTTTTTCCAAATGAATTTTCATCTTCACCCAGAAATGCCCCCTAAAGGGGTAAACCCCCTAGGGGTTGAGGCTGGGTTTTTTAGGAGGTACAGGTATTCAAAATGGAGAATTTTTGCTTTAGTGCTCCATTTATATAAAAAAAAACTCCCTTGACGCGAGCCTTACTTTGAGACCAAACACTGAGAGGTCGGTGTAAACTGATGGACTAGAAGTTTTTAGAAGGTGAAATAACGACAAGACGTAGTAAAAAAGACGATTAATATTTAGGATTCCGGCAATATTTTTTAAAAAAAAGAACACAAATGCAACAATGTGACTTTTTATTGGGGGCAATTTTCCCCCTCCAGGCTTGACAAAGCCCGGAGAGCGAAAGTTCCCACAAAAAAACCGAAACAAAAATAAAAAAAAAGGGAAAAAATTAAAAAAATCCACACACGACGAAAAAAATAAATTTAAACAATTTAAATAGAAATCTAATTTTAATATTAAGGGGTTCAAAAAAAGGGAAAGGCAAAAGGGCTGACACTGAAATCTGTCTCACAGCCAACAGCGAGTATCATTGACAGGGGAAAGGAGTACTTGCAACGACACTGAGGTGGCGCGCTCGTGCACGTAAAATTTCTACTGAAAATTGTCTAAAAATGCGAGTCTTGTTAAAATTTATTATTATCGGGGGGGGGAAAGCGCAAAAAACCGGAGGATTATACAGCCTGGGGGGGGGGGGGGAAATGGGAAGGCTTTCAGGCTTAATTGGGGATTGGAGCCAGATCCAATTCCCCCAAAATCAAACCCCCTTCCCAACATAAAGGGAAAATTTCCTTTTGGGGGGAGTCTTGTTAAAGGGGAGAGAGAGAGACCCACATAATGCGTCTAGTATACAATACTGAAAAGATAAAAAAAATTTAGTATGTGAACATTCCGGGGTATTTTATTTGTAGACGTTTCGACACCAGTGGTTTTATCAGGCAAAATTTAAGGACATAATGGAAGATTGTTGAATGAAAAAGCATAAGACTTTGAAAAGTCAAATGGGACCGAAACGTCGTCGAAAGCCCCTTTTTCCCTTTGTGGGGGTTTTTTGTGTACAAGACAAGGTAATCGTCCTCAGCACAACATGCTCATCACCAACTTCCAGGCTGAGGGCTGACTCCCTCGTCTTCTGTAGTATTCTACGTCTTCCCATATGTCCTAAAATTTGTATGATATCGAAAGTATACAAATAATGATACCCGATGGTGCCCTGTCAAATTAATAACCCCCCCCTAATTCAATGCCTGTGTAAATGTGCTTGTCTGTGGGGCCCCACCTTTACCTGATGGATTAATTATGTGGTCAAAAGGACCCCCCCAGAAATCTGTGCAATACCAATTTGATATGCAGCCCTTTGCCTGGGCATCTGCACACTCATTTCCCGGATTTGGACGAAATCCCAAACACCAACATACCTCTACCCCCTTTTTCGTCGAGGAAAATATGGGCTAGCCACCCCAGGATCTTTTAGATCACAGAGTACATAATAGAAAATTTAGAATGGGCCTAAAGAGCACAGTGAGAGATCGATAGATAGCAAAATGGGGCCCAACCAAACCCCCTCAGTAGAAACTAAAAAGGTTTACATGGAATTTTCATAGTGGAGTTGTTAATTATTTTTTCGCCCCCCAAACCCCATCCTTTGGGGGGCAGTCAAAGATTAAAGGGTAATAATGGGTCCGGGGACTGGGCCACAAATTTTTGATAGCTGAACAAGGTACAAGGAAAAACTCCAGGTAGATTGGTCACACTCTTACCAATTAAAAATAAATTAACCACCTACACCTACATAATGGTCAAATCATGAAAAAAATTTACTTATTGAAGACACAGGATTTGCTTTAACTTGTGTACAACAGAGCCCTCCCTTAAAGACCACAAATTAACCCAACCATCGATCTTCCTCGTCATAAAACCTTCATCAGTAAAAACCCTTTATCCTCAAAGCCTGAACATCCGGGGAAAAAAATTTAAACCCAAAGGTCATTACCGGGAGCCTGTAAAAAACAGAGGCTCCATTCACCGTTGGTTGGGGGAAGCACTCGGGAAGAGAAAGGGGGGAGGGGAGGGGGGAAAAGAAAAACAGAAGGCTACTTAGGAATGAGGGAAAATATAAGGATAAAGAAAAGATGACAAAGGAAAAGGGGGACTAAAGGAAAATTTTAAAGGGAAAAGGGACTAAGTAAGATGTAAAAAGAAAGGGGGGTGGAATAAAAGGGGGACAAAGTAAAGGGAAGGGAATATGACTAAGAGGGGGACTAAAAGAAAGTAAATAAAAAAGGGGATGCTAGGTGGGGTTTGGGGCAGGTGGTAATAGGTAGGGAGGGCAGGCAAGAGGGAGGGGCAAAAGTGCCCGCAGGGATCACTGCCCAACCACGGGAATGTGCCCACCTCTAATACTCGAGCCCCAACCCCCCTCTCCACCCTCTCGCCCGTCAACCCCCCAAACATCCACCTTTCCGTCAACCCCCCTCAAACACCCTTTTCCCTTTTACCCCCATTCAGCGCCACACCTTCCCAAATCCCTTTTTCAGCACACCACTACTTTTTTGTAATCGTCTTTCAATTTATCAACGTTTCCCCTTAACTAAACAAATATTATTTTCTTGACTTTCCCAGGTAAGGTTTAAGATGGGTTATCTAAAGCTTATTTAAAGATTTCTGGGTCACTGCCCCCGCTGCCTGGCCCCCAGACGGTTTCCCCCGGGTGATGGCGTTTAAAACTGGGCTTCAGGGTTTTTAGCCGCATGTGCCCCAAGGAAGGCCCCACAGCCCGTCTGTTTAAAATACGATTTCAGGAACTGAATTTCCCTTTTTGATGACAGCTAGGGCTCTATAGATGTATTTGGGGGGTTTTGAGTCTTGTTTATCCTTTGCAAAATTGGTTTTTTTCTTAGTGTACTCAAAGGCCCCTAGTTTTCACTCGTGGATTTTTACCACATGCGATTTGTCTTGCTTTAAAATGGTATTTTTTCTTTCAGGGTTGGGGCCAATCCTGAATTTTTCAAATGTAAATTTGGACATACGTTTTCGTCTACATTCCCCAAAAGGTAAATGTTCGAGTTACTTAAAAGTGTTCCCTTACTTTTTTCCCGCCGACTGCTAGTGCACTCGCTCACACATGAGGTACGGGGGTCGTTCTCCGTAAGGTTGGAAACATTAAAAGGGGATCAGTGTTACGAGAGGAGAAGGGGGACAAGTTACGGCTGTGAGGGCCTTCCACATTATTGTAATTATCTACTACCCCTACTTGAGTATTCTTTACCCAATCCCGTGTTCGAACTCCCCCATGATATGTTTCCTTAAGGACCTGCTGTCCTTTTTAACCCATCGTAAAAAAAGGTACCCCGGTGTTAGTCGACTGGTGGGGTCGCATTTGGGGGAAAAAAACTGACTAATTTGCCAAAAACTTTGCATAAAAAAGGGCCTTTTATATTGTAGTAGTCATGGATGTCAGCTAGGCCTGTATACCTTTACATGTAATGGAAATTTTTATTTTTATTATTAAAATTTTGTGAAATGAAACTGTTGTGATCCTTAAGGTAAAGTTGTAGCATAATCTATTAAAAATCCCTCACGTTAATGTTCCACTGTCCGAGTGTCTGAGTTTTTCTACTCCGTTCTAGTTTTTATTTCCTCAAATTTTCCATAGCGGGTTAACTTAAAATTTGTCCTATTGGACATCAATTGTTTCAGTGGGCTATGGAAGACTTGGTTTTTATCCCCTGGAGGGTTTTCCTGTCCTCAAGGGTGCCACTCATAAAGGTTCCCAAAACTGTCGGGCAAAGAATGGTGCATATTTATGTCTCGCTATGTTGGATATGAGGGCGACAATGAAAAATGGGGGGATACCCTGACTCTAAGAACACAGCTTTTAAGCCTCTGATTAAACTGCTCAAAATTTGCGTTCTATTTGTCAAGAGTTAAGTAACTTTGCCCCCTTTTTTGATTTATTCCTTTTAACTTATTCTGTACGCTGTTATCCCATTGTTACCGTGACAAGGCTTTTGTGCAAAGTTGAGTACACACTCTGACTGTGTCTTGCAAGGGGTCCAAACTATGTAAAAAAACAGACCATAACCGAGAGGCAAAAAGCTACGCGCTCTTAAAAAAAGGTTTCTCTGTGTAATTATTTTACGCCTGCTGTAATTTGTTTTTTTTTAAAACACTTTCCAAGATTCTGATAAGACTCACGAAATCGTAATGACAAAGATTGCAAACAAAAACATACTACAGGACGGGGGGTTAGAACCCACGATCAGAGATCCTAAAATCCAGACCGACGCGTTAGTAAAGCGTCGGTCTGGAGTTTTAAAACTCTGATCGCGGGGCTAACCCCGCCCGGGTGGTTTTTTCTGTAAGGTGGACGCATAGTGGGGTCATTGTTTTTTAATGGGCCGGTGGGATACTCCAATGTCCCAGCACCTTCTCCATTGAATATTGAAGGGAAAGTAGGGGTTTCTTTCATTTTTGATGAAAACCCGAATTCCCCATTTTGGTGCTGGGAAGTGCAGTGGCATGCTACCAGCGTTTTTCCAAGTCGACGAGTTACGGGTTACGTCAGAAATTTGCAGATGTCCGCAGTGTTTTAAGTCTCGTGAAAATTTTCCTTTGTTTTGTCCATCTTTACGCTATTAATGACTTACTGAACACAACATCGTATTGTTTCTTCAGCTTTTCACTTATTTCTTTGTCATAGTATAGGTTCCCCTCTCCTTAAAACAAAAGCTCGAAATTAGATAAATTTTTAAAAAAGGATTTTAAGTTGAGATAAAATATTTTGAGTAATTTCAATTTCATTCATGGCTTTTTTGTCCTCTCTTTCACCGGTTTGCATCCAGTTCGAAGTCTCATTATTTAAAACATTCTTTCTTTTTCATTTTTTTTTCTTTCCATCCTGAACTCCAATTCTCGTTTCTCCCCCCCCCTTTGCGCCCCCGTCTTTCAGAAAAATGTTAATGACTTTTAAGGGGGGTGGTAATCCTCCAGTTAACAAGGTACGAGCGTGGGGGTGAAAGGGGGATCACAGGACGCGGGAACACAAGGAGAACAAAGGGGTCTTTATCCTTCCCCCCCTGGCAGCTACCTTTAAGGCTACGGGAATTGCCTTTTGCACAGCTTAATGGTCACTTGCAGATGGAGATACACACACACACACACACACACACACAACCAAATCCCAAACTTATACTTCTCAGAAAACAAATTCTCTTGGATAACCTCAGCCAGTCATTACAACCAGGGTAGTATATTTCAACCAGGGGCCAGTACTTAAACCAGGGGCCCGTACTTATAGCCAAGAAGGACCTCGTTCTGAGAGGAGAGGCAGCGGGGGAAAACGAAGAGGTGGCGGCACAATGTTAAATATAGGTGGAGTTTTTAAAAGCTGTTAAAAAGTCAAACTGGGCCCCTTTTTAATTAACAATAGGCGAAAAACCAAAGCGCAAAAGGAAATAAAAAGTGATTTAACTCTTTTCTCTTTTTCTCTCGAACCAACGGGAACCGACCAAAAATACAACTAGGACAACAAAAGAGAAGGGGGATCAAGGTAAAAGCACGGACGGGGAAATTTTTAGTCAGAAATAACAGGAAAAATGGCATCCACAAGGGAATGGGGGGGAAAGATTTAAAGAGTAAAACTGATTTTTTTTTTCCAATGGTTTAATGAAACAAAAAATGTGACAGGGGACGAACCAGCGCAAATGAACTTGGTTTCACCTTTAAATAAATCGTACAACAAGAGAAAAAGGTCAATTTGGTAATATGAGAAGGGGAAGGTTCGTGCCATTTCAGTGTTAAACAAATAAAGGCATTTTGATGAGTTTCCGAGAGTCTTTCTACTCCCGAAGGTCGGTGATGGGCCAGGTTGATCTGGAAACTGCTGAAGATACTTGTCCACCCATCGTTATTTTTTAGTAGCATCAGAACGAGTTCTCCATAAAAAACGAACCGTTTCATCACATAATGAAAAATTCCCTTTCTACTACTACTACCACGATACTACTACTACTACTACTAACTGGCCATGGAAGTACTGCGGCCTTTATGTTCCTTTTTCAACTCACTATGTTCCTTATATAAACACTCTGTGCCTCTGCATTACTCACAAAATCGTAATGACACGATTGAAAAACAAACCATACCACGGATGGGGATAGAACCCACGGGTTTCTATCCCCTTTCCGTGGTATGGTTTTGCCTCTGCATTTTTTTCCCTTTGGGCGCGACAATGCTGGGAGTGAAACGTTGCCAAAATAAAATGTCACATTATTTTGCATCTGTGTCCATTTACCTAACATTTTGTCGGTAATTGTACCATTATTACTGAACCCACGCTGCCCCGGGTTGTGCATTTGTCAGTTGACGTGCTAACAATCTTCCTTCTCAATGACTCAAAAATCTTGGTATTAAGGTATGTCAGCATTACCGGTTCACATTTTTTTCTGAGTGCTTTACGACCACCTTTATAAAGTGGGGCTATGCCAGTGTTTTTTAATAACTGAGATGACACCCATGTCCAGAATTTCCACCAGAGTATTTAAGGCACGAGATAGTGGTTTCTTGCAAATCTTGGTGACCATGGCTTTCCACTAGTCTGGGTCTTGGGCAGAGTGCACAGGCGTGCTATCACCGGCTTCTTCGAAGTCAAGTGGGGGGTACCTTTACCTTTGATGAGTTCAGTGTGCTTTTCTACTCCTGGACCCCGGGCCCAGGGCCAGGCTCGTCTGGTGTTAAACTGGTCAACCAGGCTGCTGTTGGTAGTGACCCAATGACCCACGTGTTCACCACAGCTTGGTTGACCTGATTATGTCAATACAGAAATGTAGATAACCATTCTCACACGTACTTGTGAGCAGTTTCGGGCAAAAATGAAGTTTCTTTCCCAAAAGCATCCCCGACGCGGCCCTCCCCTACTACTTTTAACAGTCTTACATGAAGGTAAAATAAATAATTTTATAAGTATCTCTAACTAAAAATAAAATAAAAATTATTTACAACTTTACTACCAACGTCCAGAAATTCCCGTCGAATCTGCGTAGGAAAATTACTGTAATAAAGAGGGTAGCTAGTACGAGGGTAGCCAGTACGAGGGTAGCTAGTACGAGGGCAGCTGGTACGAGGGTAGCTAGTACGAGGGCAGCTGGTACGAGGGTAGCTAGTACGAGGGCAGCTGGTACGAGGGTAGCTAGTACGAGGGCAGCTGGTACGAGGATAGCTGGTACGAGGGTAGCTAGTACGAAGGTAGCTAGTACGAAGGTAGCTAGTACGAGGGGAGCTAGTACGAGGGTAACCAGTACGAGGGTAGCCAGTACGAGGGTAGCCAGTACGAGGGTAGCCAGTACGAGGGTAGCCAGTACGAGGGTAGCTAGTTTCGAGAGTAGCCAGTACGAGGGTAGCTAGTACGAGGGTAGCCAGTACGAGGGGAGCTAGTACGACGGTAGCTAGTACGAGGATAGCTAGTACGAGGATAGCTAGTGCAAGGATAGCTAGTACGAGGGTAGCCAGTACGAGGGTAGCAAGTACGAGTGTAGCTAGTACGTGTAGCTAGTACGAGGGTACCTAGTAAGATGGGTAGCTAGTACGAGAGTAGCTAGTACGAGGGTAGCTAGTACGAGTAGCTAGTACAGGGGAGCTAGTACGAGAGTAGCCAGTACGAGGGTAGCTAGTACGAGGGAGCTAGTAAGTTGGGTAGCTAGTACGAGGTAGCTAGTACGAGGGGAACTAGTACGAGGGTTTGCCCGTACAGGGTAGCTAGTACGAGGGGAACTAGTACGAGGGTAGCTAGTACGAGGGTAGCCAGTACGAGGGTAGTAGTACGAGGGGACCAGTACCAGGGTAGCTAGTACGAGGGGGGAGCTAGTAAGATGGGTAGCTAGTACCCAGGGTAGCTAGTACGAGGGGAACTAGTACGAGGGTAGCCAATACGAGAGTACTAGTACGAGGGGAGCCAGTACAAAGGGGAGCCAGTACGAGGGGAGCTAAATAAGATGGATAGCTAGTACGAGGGGAACTAGTACGAAGGTAGCTAGTACGAGGGTAGCCAGTACGAGGGTAGCTAGTACGAGGGTAGCCAGTACCAGGGTAGCTAGTACGAGGGGAGCTAGTAAGATGGGTAGCTAGTACGAGGGGATCTAGTACGAGGGGAGCTTGTAAGATGGATAGCTAGTACGAGGGGAACTAGTACGAGGGTAGCCAGTACGAGGGTAGCTAGTACGAGGGTAGCCAGTACCAGGGTAGCTAGTACGAGGGGAGCTAGTAAGATGGGTAGCTAGTACAAGGGTAGCTAGTACGAGGGTAGCCAGTACGAGGGTAGCTAGTACGAGGGTAGCTAGTACGAGGGGAGCTAGTACGAGAGTAGCCAGTACGAGGGGAACTAGTACGAGGGTAGCTAGTACGAAAGAAGCCAGTACGAGGGTAGCTAGTACGAGGGCAGCCAGTACGAGGGTAGCTAGTACGAGGGGAACTAGTACGAGGGTAGCTAGTACGAGGGTAGCTAGTATGAGGGTAGCTAGTACGAGAGCTAGTACGAGGGTAGCTAGTGCGAGGGTAGCTAGTACGAGGGTAGCCAGTACGAGGGTAGCTAGTGCCAGGGTAGCTAGTACGAGGGGAGCTAGTAAGATGGGTAGCTAGTAAGATGGGTAGCTAGTACAAGAGTAGCTAGTACGAGGGGAGCTAGTACGAGGGGAGCTAGTAAGATGGGTAGCTAGTACAAGGGTAGCTAGTACGAGGGGAACTAGTAGGAGGGTAGCCAGTACGAGGGTAGCTAGTACAAGGGTAGCCAGTACGAGGGTAGCTAGTGCGAGGGTAGCTAGTACGAGAGGAGCTAGTGCGAGGGTAGCTAGTACGAGGGGAGCTAGTACGAGGGGAGCTAGTAAGATGGGTAGCTAGTACAAGGGTAGCTAGTACAAGGGTAGCTAGTACGAGGGAAACTAGTACGAGGGTAGCCAGTACTAGGGTAGCCAGTACAAAGGTAGCTAGTACGAGAGTAGCTAGTACGAGGGTAACTAGGAGGGGAACTAGTACGAGGGTAGCTAGTACGAGGGTAGCCAGTACGAGAGGAGCTAGTACGAGGGTAGCCAGTACAAGGGTAGCTAGTACGAGAGCTAGTACGAGGGTAGCTAGTACGAGGGTAGTTAGTACGAGGGGAACTAGTACGAGGGTAGCTTGTACGAGGGGAGCTAGTACTGTGGTAGCTTGTACGAGGGGAGCTAGTACGAGGGGAGCTAGTACGAGGGGAGCTAGTACGAGGGGAGCTAGTACGAGGAGAGCTAGTACGAGGGAAGCTTGTACGAGGGTAGTACGAAGGGAGCTAGTACGAGGGGAGCTAGTAAGAGGGGAGCTAGTACGAGGGGAGTTAGTACGAGGGTAGCTAGTACGAGAACTAGTACGAGGGTAGCTAGTACGAGGGCAGCTAGTACGAGAGCTAATACGAGGGTAGCTAGTACGAGAGCTAGAACGAGGGGAGCTTTGTGCTAGGAGAGCTAGTTAGTACGAGGGTAGCTAGTACGAGGGGACTAGTACGAGGGTAGCTAATACGAAGGTAGCTAGTACGAGGGGAGCTAGTACGAGGGGAGCTAGTACGAGGGGAGCTAGTACGAGGGGAGCTAGTGCTAGGAGAGCTAGTTAGTACGAGGGTAGCTAATACGAAGGTAGCTAGTACGAGGGGAGCTAGTACGAGGGTAGTAATCGAAGGTAGTAGTACGGGGTAGTAGTCGAGGGGAGCTAGACAAGGGGAGTAGTACGAGGGTAGCCAATACGATGGGGTAGTACGAGGGGAGCCCAGTCGAGGGTAAATTTCGAAGGTCTAGTATGAGGGGGGCCAGACGAGGGTACTAGTACGAGGGTAGCACGACAAAGGCAGCTAGTAGGAGGGCACACTTCCA
>NW_026472982.1:0-10980 GCF_026875155.1 Cherax quadricarinatus | reverse complement strand
TCAACCAAATCTTTCAGTGGGCTGCAGAAAACAATATGAAGTTCAACATAAAATTTTTAAATTTACCAGATATGGTAAACATGAGGAAATTAAACTTCTCAAGTACAAAAAAAATTTCTGGCCACAAAATAGAGCGAAACACCAACGTCAAAGACCGGGGAGTGATTATGTCGGAGGATCTCACCTTCAAGGACCATAACATTGTATCAATCGCATCTGCTAGAAAAATGACAGGATGGATAATGAGAACCTTCAAAACTAGGGAGGCCAAGCCCATGATGACACTCTTCAGGTCACTTGTTCTATCTAGGCTGGAATATTGCTGCACTCTAACAGCACCTTTCAAGGCAGGTGAAATTGCCGACCTAGAAAATGTACAGAGAACTTTCACGGCGCGCATAATGGAGATAAAACACCTCAATTACTGGGAGCGCTTGAGGTTTCTAAACCTGTATTCCCTGGAAACGCAGGAGGGAGAGATACATGATTATATACACCTGGAAAATCCTAGAGGGACTAGTACCGAACTTGCACATGAAAATCACTCACTACGAAAGCAAAAGACTTGGCAGACGATGCACCATCCCCCCAATGAAAAGCAGGGGTGTCACTAGCACGTTAAGAGACCATACAATAAGTGTCAGGGGCCCGAGACTGTTCAACTGCCTCCCAGCACACATAAGGGGGATTACCAACAGACCCCTGGCAGTCTTCAAGCTGGCACTGGACAAGCACCTAAAGTCAGTTCCTGATCAGCCGGGCTGTGGCTCGTACGTTGGTTTGCGTGCAGCCAGCAGCAACAGCCTGGTTGATCAGGCGCTGATCCACCAGGAGGCCTGGTCACAGACCGGGCCGTGGGGGCATTGACCCCCGAAACTCTCTCCAGGTAACTCCAGGTATCCATACACATCAATGTCTATCAACAACACTTCAGTTAATTTGTCACAGTACAAGTCTAGATAACGTGTAATTACTACAGAAAACTGGAGAGGAATCTCCCATACTCACCCATTAGCGAGAAAACACAGCTGTTCTGATGTAAACAAAGGCATGTTGAGTGTTGCCATCTATGGTTAGGTTTGTTTATTTTTATTTTATTTCATTATTTATTTTTGTTTTGATTAATTTTTAAAAATCAATTTTACTCTCCAAACACTTGAACTTTTTAGGTAGGGACCCCTTTGCACTTGCACCATGTGCAGTCTTGGATGAGCCCCTGAACCCCTTGGACCGCAGGGCCCCCAAATGCGTGGGGCCCTAGGCAAATGCCTAGTTTGCCTATGCGGTAATCCGGCCCTGCACCCAGGGCTATCCCAGTCAAAACAGAAAGCGCTAAACCAGCATTTATTACTTCAATGGGTTGGTTATCAGAGGGGGTAGGCAAAATTCCTAGCTACAAAAATAAATATTTATTGGTTAAAACACTATATACACACTCTAGAAAACCACCTTCATATGTCTCTTCTCCTAAGCTCCCAAATAACGGTACACAAGAAGCAGGCAGCTGGAGAGTCCTGCAAAATATAAACACTTAACCCAGCAATGCCAGGCCTTGTCTACTCCACTAACCTCCATTACCTCTTATGTCCTCAGTCCTCACTCATCCCACAGTCCTAGACCATAGCAGAGCCTAGGTGAGCATACGGGTAAACCATAAAAGAGCTTATGGCTCGAGATGCGTAACCAAATGAGTACAAAACTACAAAACTTAGCTGAAATACACTGCATCTCAGAAGCCAACCTTCACTCCATGCTCCCTCCACATGACTCTGCCAAGCCACACTTACCTGCTAACCAAACACATTTGGAAAATAAATCCCTGGCAGGGTTTACATTTACAGTTTAAAGTACTTTACAGTACCCCTAAATGCATAGTATGAATTATAAAATTATGGGTGACATTTATCCATAGTTCATGCATTATGATTTACAATTATGTCGTAGTTCATAAAAATCATGGCACGCTTCTCCACTATATATACATTACAATGTCATGCAGAACCCTGCATAACAATCTTTTATCTTTATTCATCCATTTTGGATCATTTTTATTTTACCTAATTTCTATATACTCTGAGCACATTGTACAATACAGTTTACCTGGAGTTTACCTGGAGAGAGTTCCGGGGGTCAACGCCCCCACGGCCCGGTCTTTGACCAGGCCTCCTGGTGGATCAGAGCCTGATCAACCAGGCTGTTGTCGCTGGCTGCACGCAAACCAACGTACGAGCCACAGCCCGGCTGATCAGGAACCGACTTTAGGTGCTTGTCCAGTGCCAGCTTGAAGACTGCCAGGGGTCTGTTGGTAATCCCCCTTATGTATGCTGGGAGTCAGTTGAACAGTCTCGGGCCCCTGACACTTATTGTATGGTCTCTTAACGTGCTAGTGACACCCCTGCTTTTCATTGGGGGGATGTTGCATCGTCTGCAAAGTCTTTTGCTTTCGTAGTGAGTGATTTTCGTGTGCAAGTTCGGTACTAGTCCCTCTAGGATTTTCCAGGTGTATATAATCATGTATCTCTCCCACCTGCGTTCCAGGGAATACAGGTTCAGGAACCTCAAGCGCCCCCAGTAATTGAGGTGTTTTATCTCCGTTATGCACGCTGTAAAGGTTCTCTGTACATTTTCTAGGTCGCAAATTTCACCTGCCTTGAAAGGGGGCTGTTAGTGTGCAGCAATATTCCAGCCTAGATAGAACAAGTGACCTGAAGAGTGTCATCATAGGCTTGGCCTCCCTAGTTTTGAAGGTTCTCATTATCCATCCTGTCATTTTTCTAGCAGATGCGATTGATACAATGTTATGGTCCTTGAAGGTGAGATCCTCCGACATGATCACTCCCAGGTCTTTGACGTTGGTGTTTCGCTCTATTTTGTGGCCAGAATTTGTTTTGTACTCTGATGAAGATTTAATTTCCTCGTGTTTACCATATCTGAGTAATTGAAATTTCTCATCGTTGAACTTCATATTGTTTTCTGCAGCCCACTGAAAGATTCGGTTGATGTCCGCCTGGAGCCTTACAGTAGGGCCCCGTTTAACGGCATTTTGCTAATATGGTTTACCTGGAGAGGGTTTCGGGGGTCAAAGCCCCTGCAGCCCGGTCTAAGACCAGGGCTCATGGTGGATCAGGGTCTGATCAACCAGGCTGTTACTGCTGGCCTCATGCAAGTTGATGTATGAATTCTCTATATGGCTCCTCGACTTTCTAATATGGCGCCCGCCACCTGATTTGTTTACATCTCTCCATTATTTCCTCTTCAAGGGGGGCTCCTTGGCACGGTGAAGAGGCTCTTGGTCTGAGGAATTAGACCATCTGGTCTCCTTCCCCAGACTGAATCTAATTATCCCCCAATCCTCCCTCCCTATCCCATCCTCCCATCCCCCCATTTTCCCCTTCCTCCTCCTCCTCATCCCTCCCCTATTCCTTTCATATTTTCAGTCTTTGGGATTCTTCCTACAGGCACTCTAGTTCCTAGGTAGGGGGAAGAGTACCAGGGTCCATCCCATTCCATTGAGGTCTTTGGCAGTGGTTTAGTTTGCCATGAAGTCTGGATAACCTGGGGATGTCCCGATCTATCTCCAGTCTCCTGGGGGGTGGCTTTGGGTGTCTTCAGGCGACAGGTGTATTTCTGGAGGCTTCCTTTTGGATTCTGGAGGGTGGTGGCCAAAGGAGGTATGCTTTGTGGCGGGTGTCTGGCCGCCCCCTCTTTTGTTCACCGAGGTGGCTCGGCAGATGCGAGGTTGCTATCCCAGATTGCTGGTTTACTGGCATGAAGGGTATGGTATGGCATGGGTTCCATGCCACATCTGCATTACTTGTGGTGCTGAGGTCCTCTTGGGTGCTGAGGGAGATTTATGGACCTTTCATTCCTCCTAGGAGCTATTCCTCCACATTCCCCCCTTTTTTATTCTTTTTTATTTTCTTTCCTTCTTTTTTTCAAAAAAAAAAAGCAAGAAAAGGAGTGACCTAACCAAGGAGTTCCCAATCTATGAACGTGCTTCCCCGGGCCCCTTCCTGTTATTGCACCATGTTCTGACCCTGCCTCATTATTTGACCACTCGTCAAACATTTCTAATGCCCCTATACCTCCTGCTGGTGCCGTTTCGACACCTGCTCCAGGTACCAGGGTTTCAACTGACTCCTTCGATACATCTGACCACCTCTCTTCCTTGACTATTCTTCCGGCTTCTTCCTCTATGGTGCAGTAATTTTTGGATCACCCACCAGTCCCACATTGGACCAACTCCGGTCCCACACCTAAACGCCCAAGACCATTACCTGATGATACAGTGGGCCCCTGGATATTGTAGTCGTCTGATTTCGTAATATTTGGAAATCGTAACGTTTTTTCGACAAAATATTGGATCAGTGATCGTCACTGAGCTAGGTAATAATCATTCATCCTGAATGCATTCACATGGCAACAGCGACTCGACACTCAGGTGTGCCATTGTTTATCAGCCAGTGAGCACGATACCACGCATTCATACGATACATTTCACATTATTCCATTCTTTATAGCGCTTGCAACTGCTAAATAAGCCACCATGGGCCCAAAGAAAGTTCCTAGTGCCAGCCAGCCCTTTGATAAAGGGCTGAGAGAGAGGGGAGGATGTGTGTTCTTCAGTGATTCTCTGATATGTATGATACTAAAGCAGCAGGAGTCGATAAAGGCTATAGCGCCAGCCAGCATTAGCAGTGTAGCAAGTAAGTTAAGTGATTAATCAATAGAAAAAGGACAGCAAGAAACTGACTCCTCCAATGTTGTGCACAAATTGGAAATAAATAAATAAACACCGCTGCCTCTGCTGCCGCCATCACCCAACAACAAACAACACAACAACACTCGTCGGTTAGGGAGACATATTTTATTTATTCTAGAGTATATATCATGTTTCTATGTTATTAATATTGTTTATTATGTCATATTAGATTAATTATTCTAGATAAATAAGCCGTAGAGTTAATATTAGTGTCATATTGAAGGACTATCTTGTCCTGTCTCCCAACAAACTTCCCTGCCGCCACCACAATTCCTAACATATGCCAGAAACAGACCTCTCTGGAAGACTGGTTTGAGCGACAGGGGTCCAGTGACTCTCAAGCTGGTCTTAGTGGCATTAAAAAACAAAGAAGGGAAGTAACCCCGGAAAAGGACTTGGTACCTGGAGTCTTTATGGAAGGGTATTCCCCTTCCAAACAGTAATTTCTCCATCCTCTCCCCTTCTCCCATCTTCAACACACTAAGAAAAGTCTTCAATAAAGGTAAGTGCCATGTTATTATTGTTTTATTCTTCATGTCTCATTGTTTTCTGTGTAGGTAAATGTATATTTCATGTAAAAAATTATTTTAATGCTTTGGGTTTCTGGAATTAATTAATTGGTTTTACATTATTTATGGGGAAAATTAATTAGGAAATCGTCAAATTCGGCTTTAGTATCATTCTCTGGAATGGATTAATTACGATAACCGAGGATCCACTGTACTTCTTTCATTTCTTCTCATTCTACTCAGAAAAGACTGGCATGTCACACACTCCCTTTACACACTATTCCGAAACACACAATGGGCTAAGTTTTTAACTCTACGACCGACTTCCTCTACTGCCTATGTTTCCGACCATAGTATTGGCAAGGTGTTCCTATGGCATTTTGGTAGAGATATATCCCTTCATGCTCTCAAGAGCAGTACACACATCATCACTGTCCAGAATGCTAACCAAGCTCACGATCTTTTTCTCCTTACAACTATCGATACAATTCCTGTAACTGAATTGAGACACTTATGCAACACATGGGAATCTTTATCGAAGAAACGTTTCGCCCCACAGTGGCTTCATCAGTCCAATACAAAGTAGAAATGGGTAAGGAGAGGAGACGTTCGAGGTAATCAGTCCCTCAACCTGGAAACGATGTGTTCAGTCCATCACTCTTGTAGGAAGTGCAGCATAGGGCCAGAAGAAGATACTGATGAAACTGATTAAGCCACTGTGTGGTGAAACGTTTCTTCAATAAAGATTCCCATGTGTTGCATAAGTGTCTCAATTCTTCAACTTGTCGGTTTTCAAAACCATTCATCACATCTGTCAGACACTGCAACATCATGGGATCTTGGTACAAAGACTTCAACACTTGCCCAACCTTTGGACGACGACCTACTTACACTAGTGGCAGGTCCCACTGTGATCCCGCCTCCTCCTGCTTCAACTCATCTCACCGCAGTATATAAGCCACCTCTCTGGCTCTGTGCTGCACTTCCTACAAGAGTGATGGACTGAACACATCGTTTCCAGGTTGAGGGACTGATTACCTCGAACTTCTCCTCTCCTTACCCATTTCTACTTTGTATTGGACTGATGAAGCCACTGTGTGGCGAAACGTTTCTTCAGTAAAGATTCCCATGTGTTGCATATGTGTCTCAATTCTTCAACTTGTCGGTTTTCAAAACCATTCATCACATCTGTCAGACACTGCAACATCATGGGATCTTGGTACAAAGACTTCAACGCTTGCCCAACCTTTGGACGACGACCTACTTACACTAGTGGCAGGTCCCACTGTGATCCCGCCTCCTCCTGCTTCAACTCATCTCACTGCAGTATATAAGCCACCTCTCTGGCCCTATGCTGCACTTCCTACAAGAGTGATGGACTGAACACATCGTTTCCAGGTTGAGGTACTGATTACCTCGAACTTCTCCTCTCCTTACCCATTTCTACTTTGTATTGAATTGATGAAGCCACTGTGTGGCGAAACGTTTCTTCAGTAAAGATTCCCATGTGTTGCATAAGTGTCTCAATTCTTCAACTTGTCGGTTTTCAAAACCATTCATCACTTCTGTCAGACACTGCAACTTCATGGGATCTTGGTACAAAGACTTCAATGCTTGCCCAACCTTTGGACGACGACCTACTTACACTAGTGGCAGGTCCCACTGTGATCCCGCCTCCTCCTGCTTCAACTCATCTCACCGCAGTATATAAGCCACCTCTCTGGCCCTGTGCTGCACTTCCTTCAAGAGTGATGGACTGAACACATCGTTTCCAGGTTGAGGGACCGATTACCTCGAACTTCTTCTCTCCTTACCCATTTCTACTTTGTATTGGACTGATCAAGCCACTGTGTGACGAAACGTTTCTTCAGTAAAGATTCCCATGTGTTGCATAAGTGTCTCAATTCTTCAACTTGTCGGTTTTCAAAAGCATTCATCACAATTCCTGTAACTATTGAAAAACATCATTCTCTCAAGTCTTGTAGTCGCACTGTCATTCTGCCCCATACCATTGTACAATAGAATTTCCAGACGTGTGGTGATGACATTCTGGAACAGCTAGACCTTCAAGACCTCCCAATGTCCTCTCTGCCCACAGGCAGAGATGCTACCGTTGCAATGTAGCTCGCTTAACTTTAGACTGCTGTGAGCTTCTGTCCTCTGTGTATATAGTGGGACACCATTTACAAGTTTGAAAGGTGATCCCTACACTGCAACAGTGCAGAAATTGCTAGCGTTTTGGTCAACCAGCAAAATATTGCAGATCCGTCGCCGAATGCCCAGGCTTTGATGCAGAGGACCAAACTAATATATCTTGTAGTGTATCTCTCTCTTGCCTTAATTGTCATGAGGCTCACCCAACTTACTCTCGCCATTGCCAAGTTTACTTAAATGGGCGTAAAATTCGTTGTCTCAAAGAGGCAGAAGACCTCCTATATGCTATTAGCTGACGTACGAACCAGTCCAGTTGGTCAGGTTCTGACTTTAGGTGCCTGTCCAGTGCCCTCTTCAAGACAGCCAGGGGTCTATTGGTAATACCCCTTATGTATACTGGGAGGCAATTGAACAGTCTTGAGCCCTTGACACTTGCTGTGTTGTCTCTCAAAGTACTCGCGGCGCCCCTGCTTTTCATCAGGGGGTTGTTGCATCTCCTGCCGAGTCTTTTGCTCTCATAGGGAGTGATTTTCGTGTGCAGGTTTGGTGCCAATCAATCCAAGACCTTCCAAGTGTATATTATCATGTATATTTTTCGCCTGCATTCGAGGAATACAGATCAAGGACATTCAACCGTTCCCAGTAGTTTAGGTGCCTTATCGTGCTTATGTGTGCCGTGAAAGTTCTTTGTACAATCTCTAGGGCTGAAATGTCGCCAGCCTTGAAGGGGGCCGTTAGTGTACAGCAGTATTCCAGCCTAGAGAACACAAGTGATTTGAAGAGAAGCATCATGGGCTTGGCATTTCTAGTTTTGAAGGTTCTCATTATCCATCCTATCATTTTCCTAGCGGATGTGGTAGATTCGTTGTTGTGGGCTTTGAAGGCGAGATCCTCTGATATTATCACTCCCAGGTCCTTCACATTACTTTTCCGCTCTATTGTATGGTTAGAATTTATCGTATACCTTGACACATTTTTAATTTCTTCAAATTTCCCATATCTGAGTAGTTGAAATTTCTCTTCGTTGAACTGCATATTGTTTTGAGAGGCCCATTCGAAGATTTGGTTGATGTCTGCTTGGAGTCTCGCCGTGTCTTCAATGGAGGTCACTGCCATGGTAATCTGGGTGTTATCTACAAAGGAAGACACGGAGCTATTTCTTACATCTTTGTCTATGTCAGAAATGAGGATGAGGAATAAAATGGGAGCGAGTACTGTGCCTTGTGGAACAGAGCTTTTTACCGTGGCTGCCTGGGACTTTACTCTGTTTACTATTACTCTTTGTGTTTTGCCCTGGGTTGTGTAACTGATGGGTATCTAGGTGGTTGGCGATCTTGCTTCTTAGAACCCTCTCAAAGATTTTTATGACTTAGGATGTTAGTGCTATCAGTCTGTAGCTCTTTGCAATTGCTTTACTGCCACCTTTGTGGAGTGGGGCTATGTCTGTTGTTTTTAGTGTGTGTGGGATGACCCCTGTGTCCATGCTCCCTCTCCATAAAATGCTGAAGGCACACAATAGGGCCTTTTGCAGTTCTTGATGAACACAGAGTTCCATGAGTCTGGGCTTGGGACAGAGTGCATGAGCATGTCATTAACCACCTCTTCAAAGTCTTGTGGAGTTAGAATAATATCCGAGATTTCTGAGATAACCAAATTTTGGGTTTCGTTCATAAAGAATTCATTTGGATTGTCGACCCATAGGATGGGCAGTGGCTCACTGAACACTGAGTCATATTGGGACTTTAGTATCTCACTCATTTCTTGACTGTCATTTTTGTATGTCCCATCCTGCCTAAGCAGGGGCCCAATACATGATGTTGTTTTTCCCTTAGATTTGGCGTAAGAGAAGAAGTATCTTGGATTTTTTTTTTAATTTCCTTTATGGCTTTCAGTTTTTCCTGTGATTCTTGTCTCTTGTAAGATTCCTTCAGCTTAAGTTCGATATTTTCAATTTCATTGACCAGTGCCTCCCTTCGTATTTCAGATATATTGGCCCCTCTCAGCAGCTCTGTGATTCTTTGCCTTCGTCTGTATAGGGAACGTCTCTCACTTTCTAGTTTACATCTTCTCTTTCTTTTTCTTAACGAAATGTGTCTTGAGCAGATCTCAAGAACCACAGAATTTATTTTTTCAAGGCAAATATTCGAATCCCTGCTGTTTAGGATATCTTCCCAGCTTGTTTCATTTAGGACAAGGTTTACTTGATCCCATTGTATGTTTTTGTTATTGAAATTGAATTTCGTGAAGATACCTTCATGAGTGTTCACATTTTGCTGGTCAGGAGCCCTGTGCATACATGTCTGTACCTCTATTATGTTGTGATCTGAGTGTATTGTCTTTGATACAGTTATATTATGTATCAGATCGTCATTGTTAGTGAAGATAAGGTCCAGTGTATTTTCTAGTTTGCTGGTTTAATATGAATTTGGTGCAGAGATTTAATAGTTAGTGTGTGTGTGAATTTTCATCTGAGCTGCCTCCCGGGGTGATCTCTACTAAAACATTGTGTGCAAATGAGCGACTCTGTGACATACAGACCAACCCCTCCCCCCCCTTGTGGCTTGTTTAGTCTGTCGCACTGGAATAAGTTATAACCTTGTATCCATATTTCGTTGTCATAATGATCCTTTATGTGGGTCTCTGCGACTGCTGCAAACATTGCATTTGACTCTGTGAGCAGTCCCTTGATGTAAGGAATTTTGTTGTTTTTTGATGGCTCTAGACCCTGTATGTTTGCAAAGACAGATGTCGTTGTATTGGTGGAATTTAGGGGGGTTTTATTTGCTGGCTCTAATATCTGTTGTTATGGAGTAGAGGCCAATGTCCGTGCCTCTGCCCCAGAAGTGTTTTCAGTTGGTGTAGGGTTATTGTCATTTCATGCCATTCACCCCTGTTTCTAATTCTTTTGCTGTCCTGGACTCAGAGGTCCTTACTTTGGTGCCTCATTCTGTTCTCACCTCCTCCTCTTCTCACTCACAAGTTTCTTTGTCTGTGTGGAAAATACTGTATATATTTTCCAGAAATTCAGTATTTATATGTAAATAGATGGCCATACTGTATTTAATAATATTTATGTCATAGAAAACGGAAAGCCTGCGTCTGCGCAGACGAGACTCGCCATCTTGGTTTTGAATTGGATATAACGTTAGTGTAATTGGAAGGAATTTTCGTGCTCTAGAGGTTAAAATTGGGCTGACACCTCTCAAATAGGAGGCGAAATTGTTGGACATGCATTCCTGCATAACTTGAGATATCAGACGACTGGACAAGACAGCTCCAGGAACCTCAGATAAGCTCTCTAGATTTGTGTATAATTCTGGCCAGTGTTTTCATAAATTTAGTTAGTGAGGTTTTTCTGAGTATGATACAACTTAATATCCAGTCAAATTGGTGGGGTGATATTAAGATATATTTTCCTTCTGTTATGTAATTGTGGTATATATATAATAATAACCATTTATTATTTTTAATATACAGTCCACAAATTTATATATTACAGTATTCCCGGTATGTATATTTCATTTAATTAATAGGGCTAGAGCAATTTTTTTGGGG
>NW_026472980.1:0-11129 GCF_026875155.1 Cherax quadricarinatus | reverse complement strand
CACATTTTTGGACATGGACATTTATTTAAGTGTGGTGCACTTCTATTTACGTGGTAAAACTTGGGGGCGAGAAAAAAAAAAGTGAATTTTTTAAATTATGATTATTGGAAGGAGATCCTCTGGGAGATACTCCTATATCTTTCTCAAATTCAGTAAGTATAATAGTGGAAAACATTCATATTGTCAGCTCGAGAGTGTATAAACCTGTAGTCGAGGGAAGGCAGGGTAGGGTAAGCCTAGGAAGGGTTGGAGGGAGGGGGTAAAGGAGGTTTGTGTGCGAGGGGCTTGAACTTCCAGCAAGTGAACGTATTGATAGGAGTGAATGGAAACAAATGGCTTTTAATACTCGAATGTGCTGTTGGAGTGTGAGCAAAGTAACATTTATGAAGGATTCAGGAAACCGCAGCCGGACTCGAGTCCTGGAGATGGGAAGTACAGTGTCTGCACTCTGAAGGAGAGGTGTTAATGTTGCAGTTTTATAACTGTAGTGTGAAGCACCCCTCTGGCAAGACAATGATGGAGTGAATGATGATGAAAGTTTTCCTTTTTTGGGCCACCCTGCCTTGTGGGAATCAGCTGATGTGTTAATAATAAAAAAAAAAATATAGTGATATACTGTATGAACTAGCAAGCAGTAAATGCATTATGGATCATAATTTAAAATTAAGTGCTTGTCTATCTGTTACACAAATGTTTCTTAGCATTCCATCGCTGCCTTAACTCAAATTAAAAGGAATTGCAGGGTACTGCTACAGTAATTAAGAATTGTCAATCAATAAATGAAATAAGCACATTTTACATTTCTCACTGCCATCAAACAAATGTCTAATGATTTTACAATATATTTAAAAGTTTCAAAGAAAAGTATCTCAACCTGAAATATACATAAAGCAACTCAAGTTTAGCTTTAACCCTTTCAGGTTTCGGCCATACTAGTACGGCTTACGCCCCAGGGTTTTTGACGTACTAGTACGCCTAAATTCTAGCGCCCTCAAAATTTAGTGAGAGAAAGCTGGTAGCCTACATATGAAAGAATGGTCTATGTGGTCAGTGTGCGCAGTATAAAAAAAAAATCCTGCAGCACACAGTGCGTAATGAGAAAAAAAAAAACTGACTGTTTTTGGATTAAAACAGTGACTTTGCACTGCATTTTCGTATGGTATTTATGGCTGTATTCTAGTTTTCCTCTGATCTCATTTTATAGAATGGAAGACATATTACAGAAATTGAATGATTTGACTGGTTTTACAATGAAAAGTACTTTGAAATTGAGCTCAAAGTAGCAGAAATGTTCAATTTTTTACCAAAGTTCAAAAGTAAACAAATCATGCCAAGCGTCTAATACACGTCAACTGGTGAGTCTAATATTCTTTCACAAGTGCGCTGATATTATTTATACCATTTCTACACTAATGCAGTAGTCTGCATAACAGTAAATCTTCTATTTTTTGTAAGAATAAAAATTCAAAGTGGAAAGCCAAAGAAATATAAGAGGGGCCTGGAGATGTGACTAACGAACAGAGACTTGTTGTTATTTTAGTGCCAAAATGTCTTTCTTGTTTATTCTGGACCCTATTCGGAAATTGGCATCTTTTGAAGTTTGTGTGAAATTGGCAAAATTTCTAAATTCTGAGCACTTTCTTGGATAGTTGAAAATCGGTAAAATGGGTGGTTTCTTGTACTTATTTGATAGAAAAAATGGAGTTCTAGCGAAATAGTTATGATTTTTGTCGACTAGTACACTGGAATTGGCCGAAAATAGAGCTCAAAGTGGCAAAATCGACGATGCGTAAACATCGCCGAGTCCACTAACTTCGCGAGAGCATAATTCCGTAACTTTTCCATCAAATTTCATACTTTTGGTGTCATTATGACAGGAAAAGATTATCTTTTCATAAGAAAATATTTTTTTTTTTATTAATTTGGGCGACCTGAGAACAAGTCTCGGAGAGGGCCTGGCGACCCTGAAAGGGTTAAAAAATGACAGATATACACTCAAAATGGTATATAAACTTCATTATAATTTTTTTTTTGTTTTTTAATACAGCCATTTCCCCCCAAGGTAAAATGACTCGACTATTTTGCCAGACGTGTAGGGGATTCACAATTCAACATGGCTGCAACATCCACCCTATCCTTTCAGATGCTTGGCCCTTTATTGTATTAAATCTACACATTAATAGCAATCCACTTGTGATCATGAATAAAGAAGAAATAAATATATGTAGTGGTATATAGAAATTAGACAAAATCTGCACACATTCCAGGTTTACCTGAGTTAACATACATTTAATTCAAGGTACAAGCAGAAGAACTTACCATGCCTTTACCAATTCATCCTCGCTTGAGACCACGTACAAGAGCTCCCATTGATCACCAGCCTGAGCCTCTTCCAGGGCTGATGAACATCTCAATCTACCAGTAATGGTGCTCTTTAATTCCTCCCATAACCAAGAAACTCACACTCTAGATCCCTTCTTTATCATGCCGCGCTCCAGTCGACCACTAACAACCGTAAACCACGGCCTGTACTGCACATGCAGATATAGGTTACCAGTCCACCCCCATAAAAAAATAAAGGTCACCAACAGTGAGTACAACATTCATAAACGCCTGCAGCAAGTTTCTAATCCTGGCTCCACTCTCACTGTAATGTAGTACCTACAAAGCTATTAGCTTCATTTCTCTATCTTCACTCCTGCAAATGACTTGCCTTACATCCATTCATTTTTTTGGTGTGTGTGTGCTTACTCCCATCATTTTTACATCCAATGCTTACTAAGAAGAGGCATATGCCTTTCTCCCTGTATTGTCTTTACTCCTCTCAGAAAGAAGGTAATAAATGCGCATTCTGATACTATCTAAATTTTTAAGGATGTGGAATTCTTTGATAAATTTTTTAACCCTTTAATATGGGGTTTCACAAACAAGCAAAGTCCAAAATACAGACAAAATTATTACTTTAATGGGGCAAGGGGGGTTAGAAAAAGGTCATCAATCTGTTTTACACATAATGTAAATTCAGCTGTATCTGACTTTAAATTTGAGAAACCAATCTCAACCCAGAGGGTCACATAGCATCTGAGGAATAGAGGCAATCAGCATCAAGCCAAGGGAAGAAAAATCCAGCTCTTAAGATAAAGAACTTTGCAAGGGGCAAAAGCACTTTCCTGAAAGGGCCACGTTTAATGCAAAAATGATTCTAAAAAAAAAAAGTCCTGTTAAATAATGCTATTTTAAATTTAGCTGGTCTAATTATTTATCAACACTATTAAAAAGAGGGGGATAAATCTGTATGGGTTAATGCAGTGCTGCTAGGGTGACTTAAGATACAAGTGGGTTAGGATTAAGCTAAATTATATTAGCCTCATTTATCAAACCCGATTGCCTTCCCATTCAAGGGGGTTGCATGACCAGCTATCGGTTTTTACTGCTTTCTCCCTGAATAGAATAAAGCTAACTTTAACAAGGAGTATTCATTTGATAGTTAGTTAGCTTAAGGGCAGAGTTTGAAATCTGTAAAAAATGTTAATTAAAAAGATATAAATTCAGAGATTTTTTAAAATTACTTATTTAGGCAGTCAGGCTTGTCTAACCAACTAAACGCTAGCATATGAAATATACAGCAAAAAAGCTTAAGCATGATTGTTTCATTTAAACTAGTCATATAAAAATCAGCCTGCTAAATTGAAATGCTTAATTCTCTGTAAAGAATTACAATATATGGTTTACATACAAAAAACATTGTTACAAAGAAGACCACTAGCATTGCCAGGCATTTCGGCCAGACTAATCTACTAATTCATCACTCTATATTGGCAAATGTATACATAATCTAGAGTATCACATTTACAATTTTCCGGCAAAATACTCAAGAGCCTCACCTACACAAATGCTCACCATGAGAATAGGGACAACTAGACATCTCATAAATATCTTCTTCCAACAAACCTCCGTTATCCTAACTGAGGCAGGGTGGCCCAAAAGGAAAAAGGTAAGTTTCTCCTTTTAAATTTAGTAATGTATACAGCAGAAAGGGTTTCTAACCCCTTGTTCCCTGGCCTTTTATCGCCCTTACAACACGCATGGCTTACGAGGAAAAATTCTTGTCACATCCCAGTGGAAGATAACAGAAAAACAAGAACTAGTAAGAAGATAGAAGAAAACCCAGAGGGGGTGTGTATATAGCTGCATGTACATGTAGTGTGAAGTATGACCAAGTGTAAGTAGAAGTAGCAAGACGTTACCTGGATATGCGGCACTGTATGAGACAGATAAAAAGACAATCATCATCCTACCAATTTTTTTTTTCCACAAACTGGCCATATCCCACCAAGGCAGGGGGCCCAAAAAGAATAAGGAAAGAACTCTAATTTACATTTAGTAATAATACAGGAGAAGGGGTTACTGCCCCTTGCTCCTGCATTTTAGCGCTTCTTACAACACCGCATGGCCTTACGGAGAAGAATTCTGATCCACTTCCCCATGGAGGTAAGAGAATAAAGAACAACAAGAACTAAAAAAAAATAGAAAAAGCCCAAGGGTGTGTAATATAATGTTTGTACATGTATGGTACTTGACCTAAGTGTATAAAGTAGCCAAGACGTACCTGAAATCTCGCATGTGTACGTAGACAGAAAAAAAAAACCACAGCTATCCACCATCGTGTAAAACAAATACAGGCCGTCCGTTTTACAACTCCACTTGGCAGGGACGGTAGTACTCCCTGGCACTGCTTCTACAAACCTACTACCTAGATCTCAAATACAGTGAGCTCGGTTTTAGTCATTAATTCGTTCCAGAAGTCTGACGAATACGGGGGAAGGCGTATTATTTCGTATGGACTATATTTCCCACAGGGGGAGAATAATGTAAATCCAATTAATCCTTTTTTTTCCGAGACACCCAATAGTATTAACAAAAATACATTTTTATAGAGAATAAGTTATAGTTTCATACAGAAAACAATGAGAAATAAATATAAAGGCCTAATGAAATGGACAAATGAACCTTTAATATCACTTTTACCTGTACTGAACGACCTTGTTGGCGTAGGAAAACGAGGAGGGGAAAGAGGGAGAGAGAGGTTTATTGCTTGGAAGGGAAATCCCCTCAGAAGACTTCAGTTATCAATCCCTAGCGGGTGGGGTTATTGTGGGCGGCTTGGGCTGTGGACTTTTACAGGCTCTGACCCCTGCCACACAAAAAATCTCTCAGAAGGTCTTTTCTAGCATCTCTAAGACTGCCTAAAATGGGACAAGGCATTGTCATTGAATCATGTTGCAGACACAGCTTGCAATAGCTTTAGTTAGGGTGATAATTCTCCATGAAACTTTGCAACGTCAATCCACTTTGCACACATTTTCCCTTAATCACTGAAGAAGGCACATCTCCCCTGTCCTCTTCCTCCTCCTCTGAAGCAATTCCTCAGCTGCGGTCACTTTCGTACATTGCTACTCCCAATGCCACTTTCATACTTTGCTACAAGTTCTTTCTTGAATCTATCGTATTTCTCGCCTTCTTTATAAAGGGACTGCAACTCAGAGCTTTCGTTTGGCCCCATGGTGGCCTTATTTAGTAGTCGCACTCATAAAGAAGCACAAAAACAACAGGATTTTTACGAAATGTTTCTGATGAACGCTAGTTAATTGCTCACTCAACGAGAGAGAAAGCCAGACCGATGCAGAATGTGTGGATGATTTGTGTGGGATGGGCAAGTGGACACCTTCTTACAGTGACAGATGAAAACCAAGGTAGGAACGAAAACTGGACAAAACTTTGACAAAAAACGTCGTCGAAAACGAATTCAACGAAAACCAGAGCAAACGAAAGCCGAGGTTCCACTTACATAAATATAAAAAGCTTGTAGGTCCTTAGTTTGACATACTGAAAGCAGTACCTAAAAGAACATCACAAAAGAGCAAACAAATGATGAAGGTTACTGATGTATAAATATGTCAAATGGTTTGGTGAAACAAGCAGCATGAAGAAGGGATGATTCAATAAAGTATTCTTCCCAGTGATAAAGGCTGACAAGGAAAGAGTTGTCAGGTATTAGCAATACAGACTTTCATTCAAGATAAATTAAGAATTAAACCATACTATATAGATTTTTTTACCAATATATAATAATTCGAAGATTTTAAAAAAATCTAGTGAACAAACCAGCAATGGAGTAGACACTCTCCACAAGGTAGCAAGAATGGTTTGTCCAAATCACGCAGAGGAGTTGGAATATGCTTATCAACTATTTCCATAAGCTCTTCAATAGCCTTAACACCTGTAAAGAAAAATTATGATAAGCATTTCCAATGAAAAGCATAAATTTTATTAATAAATTATAATTCATATTTTATTATTAAATTTCAGTAAAGCACTAAATCAGAGCTTTTTTCAGCAACGATTACATTTACAGATAAGAGAAGAGATTTATATTTTATAGTTCCTACTGAAGTAACATAGAAACATACATTGAAGATATCCTGGATGACTTATTTTCTTTTAAATAAAATATTTAAAGAAATTTAGTCTTTGACCACTTCTAAGGAGTTACTTAGCATTTATTTTCATATCTAATACATTCACATTCCTGAAATTTTTCACTTGCTACTTTAATCTTGGTTGTGAGGAAAACAATTAAAAGTACAGTACAGTAAAACTTCAGTATAACAGATTAACAGGGAGGAGGATGTCGGCTTAAACAAAAACCAAGAGGCGGCGGCTGGAGGGAGTGGAGATGTCCTGTCTAAGGGCAATGTATGGTGTAAATATTATGCAGAGAATTCGTAGTGTGGGAATTAGGATGCGGTGTGGAGTTACTATAATTATTAGTCAGAGGGCTGAAGATGGATTGTTGAAGTGGTTTGGTTATTTAGAGAGAAAGGAACAAAGTAGAACAACTTGGAGAGCATATAAATCTGTAGGGGAAAGAAGGTGGGATAGGGGTCGTCCTCAAAAAGGTTGGAGGGAGGGAGTAAAAAAGGTTTTGTGGGCAAGGGGCTTGGACTTCCAGCAAGTATGCGCGAGTGTGTTAGATAGGAATGAATAGACAAATGGTTTTTGGAACCTGATGAGCTGTTAGAGTGTGAGAAGGCTAATACTTTGTGAGGGATTCAGGAAAATCAGTTAGTAGGACTTGAGTCCTGAAAAGGGAAGTACAATGCCTGCACTTTAAAGGTGGTGTTTGGGATATTGACAGTTTTGAGGGATGTCTAAACTGTCCTATCTCAGCGCCTCTGCAAAGACAGTGATTATGTATGAGTGATGGTGAAAGTGTTGAGTCACCCTGTCTTGGTGGGAAACAGTCGATGTGTTAAAAAAAAAAAAAAAACTAGAACATATTTCTCACTCAGCAAAAAAAAAAAAAAAAAAAAAAAAAAAAAAAAAAAAAAAAAAAAAAAAAAAAAAAAAAAAAACACATTACAGGCAGCAAGATAAACCCTTACATTAATTTTTTACTAGAATTAATATCCATATTTTCCTATACAATACAATGGCAAAGAAGTCACAACACCTGCCAGAGAGTTTATATTATTAAGGCTATGATTTAAATGAAGACATAGGTCTACCATACCTATTTTGTCATTATTTCCTTCGATGGCAGCCAGAGCAGATCCCTTCACAACTGGAACACTATCACCATCATAACCCATTTCTGTCATCAGTTCACGGACTTCCATTTCCACTAACTCTACCATCTCCTCATCAGCGGCATCAAGCTGGAAAATGTTGCATTATTAATAATTAATGGAATACAGTAGGGTCTCGCTTTACAGCGTTTCACCTTACAGTGTTCCATTAATAAGCGATTTCAAATTATGACCAAAATTTGTTATACAGCGAGTGGTCTTTCAAATACAGCGCACCCCACCTGGTTTGTTTACATTCTCCATAAGCAATCTCTATTATGTCTGAAAGCTTTGCAAAATTTCAAGTGTTTCAAAGTTACTGCATATTTTATATGTACTCTGATAATTATACTAATGTGTACCTGTACCTAAATATACTTTCACACTGTGCTGGCATGCCGGTACTACATTAAAATCACTAATAGTCTCTACTCTTGACTCCATATAATAAAATACGTAATCTCTCAGGTGCATTAAATGTTGTATATTGCATTAATATAGACATTTCCATGAATCCATCTACGATATTTTTTTTTCAAAATTATATAACACGCTAAGTAACAAACATGATACATACACCCACAGTGTAAAAACAACATAAATGAGATTTGCTTACCAAGTGGTTTGTAGGAGTCGGAAGAATTACGTTATCTCTAGCCAAACACCAGTAACTTAACTAGAAATTATTCCTTTCATATGCCTTCACTCTAGCTATTCACGACCCTTGTGGGCTTAGTGGTTCTTTTTTACTATGACTGTAATAACAACAACTTTGTAATAACAACAACAGAGCATCATTCTTTCTAAAAATTACATGAGAATGGAAGTGTTGGTCTTTATTTATTCTACTATACCACTGTGGAGACAACTTGTACACAATGTAAAGTGTTTGTATGAATGTTTACGAACCATAACTAGATGCTTTGTCTGTTTGTTTACATAGTGAGTAGGGAGGCCAGGCGGACAACCCTACCCTACTTCCCACACGACTTTCTACAAATAAATACTTTTCACCTCTCCCCTACATTAAGACTACAAATATTTTAAGGTAAGTAATGAGTGTACTGTATATGCATTTTATCACTCTAGGGAGCTTTAAGCATCATCATAGTATATTATGTGTGGGTGGGTGGCCAGGAGGCTACCGCACCCTGACTTCTTACAATAAATACTACTCACCTTTTGCCCTACATAAAGATTTGCAAATATTTTGAGGTAAATAATGAGTGTACTGTGTGTGTACTTTACTTTTTATTGTTTTTTAATATCTAGTTTTATTGCTAACTTAATATATGTTAGTGTGAACTTGTTATATGGCATTATATGCATTTATAAGTGGAAAAAAATAGCGTTCTGCTTTCCAGCAGTAGCCTGAAACCTAACTTGCCGCATAAGTGGGCCCTACTGTATATATATTGTCAAAAGCATAAATATTCATTATATATCAGAGCAGCTGGCCATTTCAAATGAAAAATACTTAATCAGTACAATTATGAAATACTGTTTCTTTAAATACATAATTAGCTAAACAACCACAACAAATATCACACTGTTTTACACTAGTTCAACTTCATTCGTAATAAGCAATTTATCAGTATAGGCAATCTACAAATAATTTCATTATCACTAACCTTATTTATGAAGACTACAATGTGTTCAATGCCAATTTGCTTGGAAAGAATGAGATGTTCTCTGGTCTGAGGCATCACTCCATCTGTGGCTGCCACTACCAAGATTGCTCCATCCATTTGCGAGGTGCCAATGATCATGTTCTGTCATGGACATGAAACATCACTAACAATGCCATAACAATGATTATGCTGTGCTTGGGACATCTAACATTATTTTTAGTAGCACCATCAAAGAAACAGTACTGTATAATATTGTGCAATGCAATATAATGAAGCAGAAATGTGTTGCCTATCTACAAGTGTATTCCACCAAGTATTTCTATACAGTGGAACCCCGGTTCCCGATGCTATCGGTATCCGATAAATCCGGTAGCCGATGCATTTGATCGAAAAAAATTTGCCTCGCTTCCCGATACAAAACCCGGTATGCGATACGATGCATATGAGACGTGTCCACGTGTGGCCTGAACTGCCCCGTGTGTGCCAGTGTTTACAAGCCAGCCAGTGTGCGCGCATCTAAGGATACATTCGGTACGTTCCATATTATCCACATTATCACTGTTTTTGGTGCTTGTTTCTGCAAAATAAGTCACCATGGGCCCCAAGAAAACTTCTAGTGCCAACCCTGTGGTAAAAAGGATGAGAATTAGTATGGAAATTAAGAAAGATTTTGAAGGGTTTGGGGCTAACCCTGAGAAGCCTATGCCAGTTGTGGACTCCATTGTGCCTACTTCAAAAATTAAGGAAATGTGTGCAAAGTGGGTTGAACTGCAAACCTTTATGGATGAAAATCACCTTAACACAGCTATTGCAAGCCGTGCTGGTGACTATTACAATGACAATGTTATGGCCCATTTTAGACAAATCTTAAAGGAATGGCAACAGAGGTCCAGTGACTCTCAAGCTGGTCCTTTTATTATTTTATTATCACACTGGCCGATTCCCACCAAGGCAGGGTGGCCCGAAAAAGAAAAACTTTCACCATCATTCACTCCATCACTGTCTTGCCAGAAGGGTGCTTTACACTACAATTTTTAAACTGCAACATTAGCACCCCTCCTTCAGTGCAGGCACTGTACTTCCCCCCATCTCCAAGGACTCAAGTCCGGCCTGCCGGTTTCCCTGAATCCCTTCATAAATGTTACTTTGCTCACACTCCAACAGCACGTCAAGTGCTGTTGGTCCTAGTGGCATTAAAAGAAGAAGGGAAGTAACCCCAGAAAAGGACTTGACACCAAGTCTTAATGGAAGGGATTCCCCTTCTAAACACTAAGACCATCGGACACTCTCCCCCTCCCCCATCCCATCAATCATCATCAGATCTTCAATAAGGTAAGCGTCATGTAACTGTGCATGTCTTCTTCAGTTTGTGTGTATTAAAATTAATATTTCATGTGGTAAAAAAAAAGTTCTTTTCATACTTTTGGGTGTCTTGCACGGATTAATTTGATTTCCATTATTTCTTATGGGGAAAACTGATTCGCTTTCCGATAATTTTGGCTTACAATGAGCTCTCAGGAACGTGATTAATATCGTGACCGGGGTCCACTGTACTTATGATATCCTTTGAAGAGTTCGAGTTTCTCTACTCTCTGGGCCTGGCCATGGGCCAGGCTATCTGGTGCTTGCCTGGTCAACCAGGCTGTTGCTAGCTGTAGTTACTGCTTTAAGTATTTTTTGTTCCTTTGTGTCAATACAGTAGTCCCTCAGTTAATGACATTGATAAGGACAGAAGAATAGTTCGTTTTTAAACGCAAAAATGTTGAGGGAATAGTTATTGCCACGGAAGCCCATTTTATATAATTTGATAATTTCCCAAAATTCAATTAAAAATTTTTTTTTTTAAATTTAAAAAAAGTTTTTTTTTTTT